>CM075853.1:45439673-45514673 GCA_037975125.1 Latrodectus hesperus
ATGAATTCATCATACTAATTCTTTATTAAAAAGAAAAAATTATATCACTTAACAAAATATTTTATACTCTAAATGTGTTTTCGCATGAATAAAATAAGAAATGTAATTTAAATCTATATATATCTTCACACATATAAAGAAATGACTTTGGAATATTAATATGCAAATTTTATTAAATGGTAATAAATTTATGCGATACAGCATTGGATTATATCCAGTGTTGAAGAGGAGCATGTAATAAAATTCGAAAAATTTATTGATTTAGAGATTAAATCTTAGTATAAAATGGCTTAAATTCAATAATTACGAATATAAATACATGGTTAAATAAAATTATTGATTTGAAACAAATCATAGAAATTAAAAACTTCTATTGAAATTCGTATGACTTTTCTCATTGATTGTTTATTAATTATTTTAAAATTGGTATGGTGAACTAAAAATGACTGAGGACCACAACAATTGCTCAAACCATCATTCAGTATATTGTTTTATGGATTCTGATTTATTAAAATGAGTCAAACATTTGCATTTAGCATCAAGTTTTAACTCAGGGATTGAGTAAAACTGTTGGAATTAGCGCTTAAACTAAACAGGACCGAACAATACAAAATTTGAAGTTTAAAGAACAAAATTGCAGGAACATAAAGCTAATACGGTTCAGCAAATTAAATCAAAATACTTAGTATTAATTATAAAAATTGAAGTAGTTTTTGCTTTGTAATTTAACTTAATTCGTAATTAGTTAGCAATTTAATCGTAATTTAACTAATTTGCTCAGATTTACTATAATCAGTGCTATTTTATAGCACTTCCAATGTTAGGTTCTTTTCCCTCCACTTTTGTGATTTCTAGGAAAAACTAGGAACTTTGTCTATTATAAAGTTTTGAGTCATTTATCTTACTATTACATTTATGAAATATCTCTTCATTAAATACTTTGATTCTAATTTGAAACATAACAAAAATTGTTTCAAGTTCATATTAATGATATTTTCTTTTCTTTCTGTAAACAATACTGGAACGAATGTGTTGCTGGATAGTTTTCTTAGATTTTTCATAAATTTAAATTGTTCATTTTTATTTAATTCTCAAATGCATAACATTTGATTAAATATAAATTAATAACAAATAATTTATAAAAAACATCACTGGAATAAATTTTTGGCTCAATTAATTCACATTTTAATAAAAATATAAGTTTGTACATGTGAATTAAATATTAATAAACTATAATTAAATTAACAATAAAACATACATATTAAATACTGAGTTTCTATGTGTACAAATAGTAATACAATTACAATTTATGGTTTTCCTACATTTGAATGTTTGTATAATTATATTGCAATTATCGTCATTTGTAGTAAAATATTTTGAGCATTGATGATCATGTATTTATATTTTAAAAGTAAGAAGCGTATGCTAAAATTCCTTCTCTTTCTAACGCTTGCTGTTGGTGACTTGTTTTGCAAGACTTAATTTTTAAAGTTTGACATGATTCTCACACAATTTTGAACTAAGCCACATGTCAAAATTCCTTACGATCGTATAAATAAAAAGTGAGAAATCGTAAAACAACATGGCAGCTGGTTGATAGAATAATCCATCTCAGAGGAGAAAAATAAAGTATCTATCTTGAAAAAAAAGGAAAATGAGAAAGCTTGTTTGTTTTGGAAAGTAAGAATGATGGTATTTTGCCGTAAAAAAAAACGAAAAAAGGCATTTAAGAAGAACACACGTTTCTAGGTATATTTAAAAAAAGGATTATTGGCAGTAGTTTATCAGTGTTTTAGACAAGCATATTTGTACTTAATTTTAATCACAAAATTTATTTAATAAAATGTCATAATATTTTATGACTACTGAATTATAAAAATATAAAATAAGAATACAATAAGAAAGATATAAAACGTTGATCAAGACACCAAAATTTAAAAGTTAGCTTAGATAATGTTTGATTAACATAAAAGTGATTTTATCCAATTATATAAAATAAAATTTTTGGTTTCTCCCACAAATATGCATTAATTTACAAGAAACATTTATTATCTGAGTTTAAGTGAAATACTACTATTGTGTCATAGATTAATTCAAAGATGATTATTTTGTAAATTTAAAGTTACATTTACCTTGAATAATGCGCTTTAAAATTGCTAGATTATTGAACATTGAGATTTACATCGAAAGTAAATTAAAAATACAAAGCAAAAAAGTTTTTAAATAGTGAAGAAATTGAGTACTTGAAATTTAAAATGAAGAAAAGTACAGCTTACTAAACTTTCGATCCAAATGAAAACAAAATTAATGTGTACCTTCTTTTTATCTGGAAGTGCGTTTATGTGTACACCGGTATATGTCCCTGCACCTAGTCTGGAAGCTAGTGGATGAGAGTTTTCATAATTCTGAAGTGGAGGCCAAGAAAATAAGATATCCCATTACTGGTCTTTGGTTAAGTCGGGATTTGAACTCTCTAACTTCCGATAATAGGAAAGACCAATAATGCCACTGCAACTTCTATTCAAAGATACCCAAGGTATAGTTCCATAATATTAGTATAATGGATTTTCAAGTTGAAACTCACTTTCATAATAATATGAGAAAAAATAAAAAAAAATTTATTTGGAAACCAAAGCAAATTATATTATAACTTTATTTAAAAATCAATAATAATTTTTTAAGGAATTATGAGATGCCTTACCACTCATAAAATGTTTTGACTTTTTTGATAAATATGCGACTCATAAATTAAGCTGATATTATAACAGAAATTTAACCGTTAGTTTGGATAAATCTAAAGATTTATAAAATGCGTCTATTGTGAAATAGAAGAAAAAACACTTTTATACTAGAAAAAATTTTTTCGGAACGAAAATCATATATTGGTAATTAAAATAAAAAATTAAACCTGACTTCTAATTAGAACTAATTTACAAAAGGAAAGGGATGATTTTAAAGAAAAAAATTACTTAAATTATTCTTAAAAATTTAAACTCTATTATGTTTTTATTCATAATTTTATAAATTAAATACGAAATAACACAAAACAATCATATATGATAGTCATGTTATCTAAATTGTAATAAATTAACTGGACACACATACACACACTCACACACACTATTTTATACTTAGTTTTGAAAATTATTATTTATGTTTTAGAAAATATTAAATTAAAATTTGAAACTAAATAATTGAAATTTAAATTTCTTGAGATCGGGAATAAAATTAAAAATATGAAATGTTTAGCAAATGATATAAGAAGTTTATTATAAAGATTATTAATTACTTAAAATTTCCTTAGTTAATAATCCAAAAAACTAAAATGTATGTAGAAATGTTTTTCATACTTAAAATATAGCAAAAGTAGTTAAACATTTTAAATTTAAAAGAAAAGTGCTTAAGTGGATCATCTTTAACTTACCATATTATTACTACTTATGCGAAATTTGTGAATGAAAAATTTAAAATTAAGACATACAAAACTCTGAATAGAATAAATCATAATCGCAATCATTTCTGATAAGAAATTGCATATTAAGAAAAGCGTAAATAAAGGAAATAAATATTATGATTAAACAGAAATATATATATTTTTTCTGAACACTGAAAATTACATTGATATTAATAATTATTTTTCTGAAGTGCATTGTAGTTATTCTGGTACAGTTTGAAAGTAATTAGTGGCATAAAAAAGTAGATGAACTTGAAATTAATAATACAATAAGTGAAGATGAAAATATATTCTAAACGAAAAGATTGCCTGCTAAAGAAAATACAGAGGAAAATTTTTGTTTTGGGCATCACACATATGGAGTATTTGACATCCATGCTATGTATACGATGAACTCTGAAAGTAATTAAGCATGCTTAAAAACTTTATTTTCAAAACATTACTTAGAAGAGAAAATGTCAATTTATATATTTGAAGATCTTTTGCATATCACCATATTTATTCTTATAAGAATAAATGTCCCTATAGGGACATAGTATGAGTAAATAAAATTTTAGATTCATAAATGTAAAAATACCTTAAGATAAGTTATTTTGTATAAAAACTAAACTGTAAAAACTATAAAAATAAAAGCCTAATTTAAGGAACAGAAAATTAACCACTGAAAAATGGTTAAATTAAATCCTTTTGCATTTTTCATTCATGTCCAATTTCAAATACTTAGATTATAATGATTGTTCAAAGAGAAAAATACCTTGTACTAGTTGATGATTATTGAATTTCCTTAAAAATTGATCAAGATAAGGAGTCAGAAAGCAATCTTAGTCGTATAATGCTCAGTGTGATATTTGAATACTAATTATTGAAATTTATGGAGTTAAAGTTTGAAGTTTTTATGTGCATTTATAAATGCATTTTCTCTATTTAGACGAAACAATTTTAGGTTGTTTTCCCCACTGGCAATATAATGCAATTCTTGAAAAATATAAATCAGATTCTCTTCAATGTATTAAGCGGATTCAAAAATCCATTAGTCATTTTTGGGTGATAACCGTAAGAACAAACTTAGAATATTTATTTAAAATTTAGAATTTTATGGATGTTAAACGGAAATATTTCAATTAACAGTTTCAACATGTGTCAAAATGTTTCTCTAAAATACCGTGTAGTTATAACATTTGTTGGAAAATAAATAGAAAAATGAGACAAAAAAGTATATCTAGTATTTAAAGATAAATGATTTATGAAAAGTGATCATAAAAATTAATACGGACATCATGGAGAATGTTTATAACCCTGAATTAAAATTTGATAAGATTCATATTTTTTTCATATAAGTAATAGAAATTACAATTACTTGCAAACCATTAGAAAGATTCTTAAAATATTAAATTTCTCATCAGTTTTTCAAAATATTTAATATTTTTTAAATTGAAATAAAAAATTATTTTTTTGTAAACAATTTTATTGGCGTAAAAATATTTCTAATATAAGTTTACTATTCTCACAAAATATAGAGTGGCAAATCATAATCCCCACACTAATTAGAACTTTTCTCTTAAAAATTTAGCAAAGCTTTGTATTACAAATGATCATATTTTTATTACATTTCTGAAGAATAATTCTTACTAAATTATCTAACACATTTCATTTAAAAACTTATAAATGAAAGTTTATGTTTCGACTTGTATAAATAATATTTCATACGTTAAAAATAATTCCCCTCTCGTTCTCTCTCCCATTTGCTCACTATCTCACTCACTTCCTCATTCTCACCACTGATACATACATTTATTTATATTTATTATTAATAAAATTTATTATAATGGAAATTTATGATACTCTTTTCATATACAAACATTAATATTTGAAAACTCTATAATAGTTAAAAATTTGTCTCTGAAATAAATTTTGTTAGAAATGTATCAACATAAGTTAAATTACATATTTAATGTTAAATAAACTTGGATTTACAAAATCAAAATTTTTATAAATGCCAAGCAACTTTGATTATAATTATACATTTCATCAAAATAAGCGCCTATTTTGTATGGTTAATTGACATGACATTCAAGTGATTGCTTTACAAAATTTTGTTTAAAACAAATTAATTTTTCCTTAAAATTAGGCTTATCTTTGGTCAATTTGACTGCTTGTAAATTATTTGAGCATGCTGTAAAATTCAAACACTGCAGTAATTTCGACAGGGCATTTGACATTCATAATTTGAGAATCATTTGTGTGGATTTTGTTGGAATAGAGGAATATGTTCATTAGACGTCAAAGAATATTTAAGAATTTTGTTAAAGTTCCCCAGGGTAATTCTATTTTCACAAGCATATTCTAGATAAATTTGTCTGATATATAATTGGAATATTGATTTAGGTTTTCGAATGTTTGCTTGGCGTTGGTAACAAAATGTATACTAGATGATAATTTATATTTTAAGATATCCTAAGAGATATGGTCAGTGAATTAACTAGCAATAATTAATAATTTGATTTGAGACTCCTAAATTGAAAACTATCAACATACAATTTTATCGCAATCATTCATAAAAATGATAATTTATAACTGGCATCTATCATTTAAAAAATAAATAATATACGACCAGTTAATATTAAATTCTGTTCAAGGATTGCTTACATTTTCTCCAATGTTTTACTAAGTCCAAAATTTTAAAATTCGGTTCGATTTTTGATTCGCATAATGATTTTATTACGTTGAAGTATTTTTTATGAGAATATATATAAAATAAATATATATTTTCATCATTTTATACAATATTTCTATTAAACAAAAAATGCAGAGAAAAATCCAGATTACAAAATTTTATTAACTATAATAATTTTCTAACATTTCAATCTGTCATTTATCTTTTAAGTAAAAAGCATGGGCAATATAATTATATATATGCTACAGTAAAAATGATTAATTAATGATTATGTAAATTCATTGGTGACATAATTCTCACTAAAATCTATATGTGATAAATGTGATTGAATATTTAAAATATTTGAATGTAAATATATATAATCCCCGACTTATAATGGGAAATATGATTAATTCCGATTACTTTAAACAAAAATGATATTTTAAATCCAAAAAAAATATTCATTAATAAGAATTTGAAAATTATCATAATGACTTATAGTAAAATTTACTCTAAGCTTTCAGTTTAAAAAATTTAAATAACAATGACATTTCAGGAGATAAGATAGATTAGTTAGTTAATAGCATAAGTTACACGTGTGGTGTAAGAAATATTGAAAAATACAAAATGATCAAATTCACTAAAATTAAATTAAAGCTCAGGTTGATATTTCCTTAAATGCTTTATTCTTATATGAACCAAACATAATTTTAATTATTAAATATTACTTATTGATAGTTTTTTCATTTTGCCAAATAAAAAACTTAAGGAAAAAGTAAGCAATTTCGATTATTAGAATTTATTAAAAATACTTTCATGTAAGATTAAATTAATTTAGTATTTTAAAAAAAGTATTCGTTATGTATTTAGAAATTTATATAAGCTAGATTATTGTGATATTTAGAATTACAGTTTTCAAGATTTTGTTACGTTTGTTCTTACGAGATTTGTTCACTCTCTTGCAAATACATCGATAACATCATTGAAATTCAAAAAGACGATATTTTAACATAATCACGGATTGATTTGGCTTGATTTGGAAAGTCTACAAGCAAAATAATTTCTACTCAAATTGTAAACTGATTTCTAATATACTACTAAGAAAATTTACTCTGTTTTGTTCCTAAAATATAAAGGTCTCATTTTGGATATCTAATATGATTGCTAATAAGTTTCATTGAATTTAATATCAATGCCTTTCTTTCACACGATAATACAAGCTGAAATTTTATGAGCTTCTTAAATTACATTTTTATATCAAAGAGCTTTACTTTTTTGAATTTGTTTATGTAAACTACTTCTGTTTTCAATCCCTAATTTTTTTTATAATCTTATTTCCAAATAAATTTAAAAGTTAATTAGAGTTACTACTCCTTCTTAAATATGAAAAGCAAGCTTTTAAAAGTTAATCAATGATTTGAAACACTTACTAAGCAATAATCTTTTTATTAAAAAAGTTACAATTTTTTTCACGTCATCAACATTTTTTGGTTCCTTAATTTATGATAAATTTTAAATTTATTATCAGTTGCATTTAGTGAATTTTTAGATTTCTAATGGAATAATTTTTGTATTATATATTAATCATCTGATTATTT
This sequence comes from Latrodectus hesperus, assembly GCA_037975125.1. Lineage (NCBI taxonomy): Eukaryota > Metazoa > Arthropoda > Arachnida > Araneae > Theridiidae > Latrodectus > Latrodectus hesperus. The sequence goes on from CM075853.1 coordinate 45,447,379, forward strand.
TTTATGGAAGCTCATTATATAAATGTTCTTACAAGGTAAACCATGTTTTTTATTTGATAGAAAGAAATATATATTGTATGAAGCATTTTATGCCATTATGAAATATAAGGAATCCTATTTGGTAATTCTAATTTAATTTAAATAAATGATCCATTTTAATTTTAATTTTATGATATATTTGATTCATAGTTCATTTAAATATAATGAAAGATTAATTTCGCCTTTTCAGCTCCTATATTTTCTTAATAGTTTAATCAAGAAAAGTGTAATAAAGTTAACTATCAATTGAGTATCATTTGATCACACTTATACATCTTCTATTCGTTAAAACGTTTGATGAATACATCTCAGTTTTTCATTGACAAAATACAATGCAAATACTAATGAACAAATATTTATGTTATTTAAATGTGTAATTTTTAATTTTTAAGACCATACATTTAAATCAAAATGAAAAAAGCATTTTAATATTTTATGAAACTAAAACAAATATTTTCCTTATTTCAGGGAAAATATGTTCTAATTGGTTTCACATTAGGAATAATTTGATACTTCGAGAGAAAAAAACATTAAAACATTTGTTAATAGCTATTATACTTCTTCCATCTTTAGAAGTATGATCCTTGGGAATCTTCAGATTTCATTAGGATAAGGTAGACATAAATAAAGTTTGTTAACTTATTATTAATCAAAATTTATAAATTTGCCTCCATAACTAGATAAATGTGTAAATAACATTAATAGGATATTACGTAACAGTTTATACAGACTACTGTAAAAGAAAACTTCTTTTTCTGAAACATAATACAGTTCTTGACATTGATATATTACTGGATTAAATAATAGTATGTGATAAAAACGGTTTCGATGACAGTTCATTATTTTATCAGTAGCCATTTATTTCAAAATGGGAAGCTATTCAATAAAATTAGTTCCTTTTCTTTCTGTAATTAGAACCATAAAAATAAAAGTTGGGAAATGTTACAGTATATTATTCACTAAGAGTAGATAGAACTGAAGAAAAATAAAACTGTTAATTACACTGAAAAAGTTTGGTATGATATATCGTGCTTTTAGAAGCGATAAAATTACGGGAAAGAGGGGACAGCAACAATGAAATGTTCGATTGAATTACTTTACTTCAAAATTAAGCTTCATGTTCCAAATTTTTTCTTGTTAGATTTATACTCCCTTTTTACATTAACTAATCCCACCAGGAATACATTTATAACAATTTGAGTAACTTAAAAAATTTTTTTATTGACAGTTTATTAGAAATTGTATAAAATACATTTTAACCAGAAATAAAATAATACAATTCAATTCCGATTTCTTGGAATATTTTGACAAAATTTGTCATAAATATCAATGAAATAAAATAAACATCTTTGGATTAATGAATTAAAGTTTAACCAATGTTTTCTTTTAAAAATTGACTGTTATGTATCATTTAATAAACTTCCTATTTTATAGATTAATGCTTTTTACTAATGAAGTATTAAAAATTATTAGTATTAAAATTATAAAAGTTCAAATGTTCTTTTAATATCATAAAATACATTTTTTAAATATTTTCGACTAATATCTAAAAAATGATTTATTATGAGAGAAGGTTCTGTTGATGCATGACATTGGAAAGGTGAGAAAAACTATTTTCGACTGATTAATTTAAACACAATTTCCTATCAATTGAAATAAGTGTTGTAAAATAATATCTTGAAGTTATAGATTTGTTTTCAAAGAAATAGGATGTAAGAAGTAATATATAATATATATATATATATATATATATATATATATATATATATATATATATATATACATATATATATATATATATATATATATATATATATATATATATATATATATATATATATATATATATATATATATATATATATATATATATATATATATATATATATATATATATATATATATATATATATATATATATATCGGTTTTATTCTCGACCCTGAATTCAACTGTAACAAGAATATCGACCATCTAGTTACTGAGGCTCGCAATCGCCTTAACATTCTCAGATATCTGGCTTACAGAGATTGAGGTGCTGATCCAAATACCCTCAGAACCACTTGCATTTCACTTATAAGACTTATTCTTTAATATGGTTATCCAATTTACTCCTGCTCATCTGAAACAAATCTTTTGAAATTAGAACGAATACAACTAAGTCTCATTCGAATCATCTTATGACTCTGAGATAGCTGATCATCTGATACAGCTTTATACGAGACAAACTTAAAAGCATTGCACATTAGAAGAGTTAACTTAGTTCAGTATTTTAATTAAATCAGTGAGAAAGGTAATCCCACTGATCATCACATACATAACAGGAACTTTACCCTAATGAAAAATCTAAAGTACATTCAATCTGGAAAGGTCCCCCCTCACACTAATGGTACTCTGGAACATCTCCTGAAACTCTTCTGGAAATAAAATTTGATCAAAAAGCAATAGAAAATGAAGAATATTTTGTAGTTAAAAATTAGATCAAAATCAATGATAAATAATAAAGTTTGTAAAGAAATATATTTATGAAACTTCCAATTATTTTAGTTGATACATTTGAAGTAGTTTATTATCTGAAAAACAAAATAACTTAATTTAAATGGAGATTGAAAAATGGCAAGCATTCCAAAGAATGTCAAAAGTAAAAATATTTTGAAATGTATTTGAATATATAATGTCTAAAATTTTCTAATTTTTTCTTCGCTGTTTCACATTTGCAATTGAGCTATAAACTATTATTTTTCAATTTTACCTACAGTTTAACGATTCTATATTTTATTTACCACCACAGTATAAATGTTTATTGTTGTTAAAATTTTATTTTAAACTGTATATCCCAATCCAGTTAGCTAAAAGTTAATTAAATTTTACTATTATATGCAAAAAAATCTTCTTTCTCATTAATGTAATTCCTACAATTCAATATATTCCACAAAATTCCCTGGTTTATAAGGTTTTTTACAAAGATATTACATCAGCTTCATTTCTACATTAACTGCTATTTTATTCAAACAAAAATATGAATTTTGAAAATACTCACATAACAAATAATCAAGAAAATTCCCTTTTTCGAATAAAATAAGTAGAAATGATAAAATATTAAAAAAGTAGAAGTTAAGTGATGAAAACTTTATTCATGGATGAGAAATATTTTCTTTCAGTTTTAGGTGTAATATTTTTTCATTTTATGTCAACACCAAGCTCAGATTATTTATGAAATAAAATCTAATTAAAATATATACACGACTGCCTTTGACAAAAATGTTTAAAGGAAAATAATGGGATTGGTTTCGAAATACTTCACTGTTAATCACTTTTTTTATTCTTTTCCTCATTTTTTTCTGTCTTCTTTTAAGTAAGCTATCCAATTTTTATTTTTCTGACATGAAAATTGTTTGGAGATTTTATAAAGATAAATATATTTGGGTTCATAATTTTTCAAACAAAGTAGTGGGATGCATCATAATTTTCTGGGATTGTTTATCAAATCCCTTTGTAAGTTTATGGGGAAAATAAATTTTTGAATTTGTAGATAAATTTTTTTTTCAAAATTGAGGAATAAAGTTATTTTAGCTTTTCCATATCTAGAAAATATTTCTCCATCAAGCATTGCATGAAATTTTAATCAAAGTAAACAAAAATATTCTTTCTCATTTGAAGCATTTCACTTTTCAAGTATCCCAGATCTACTGTAATGATTTTTAATAAAATTTTTAAGATAAAATTATACAGATGGAAATATTTTTCTATAACTCTTTTTGTTTAGCAATGCAAAAAATTCCTTGATAGTAAACCTGATATAAAATATATTCAGAAATACCGTGAAATCTATTTTGCTACCATTATTTCCAGGCAAAAAATAGAGCAATAATCAACAGGAAGCATGATTACATACATGTTTCCTTTTACAGGTTTTTGATTAGTTTTACAGAAGTTCATATTTTAAAACTCTATGGTTATTTGTTTATGTATTGATAATATCAGAATTTTAATAATATAGTTAAAGAGAGTATAAAAAACAATTTAACACAAAAGTACATTTAAACGTTGCTTATTAAAAGTGGTTGTAAAAAAGTTATTTTTCTACATAATCGAGTTATAAATAATTTTTTGCTTTATATTATTACTTATATATTTGAGTTGTCTAAAATGTACGTTAGTTAGAAATGTTTGAAAATCAAAGGAAAATTTAAATTGATTTTTTGTTTAAAAATGTATTTTACGTAAACTTCAACTAATTATTTTGTCAAAGAATGAATAAAATTCTTTAAAAAATGTTAATATCTTTATAAATTACTCCATTTTAAAATTTTAAACTTTTTGAATAATACAAATATATGTAAGCAATTATTGAAATGCAATAATTGCTTACATATATTTAATTATTGATTGAATAATTGATATTTTGAATTATATCATTTATCTTACTTTGAGTTGCTAAAATACTTTTAATCAGATTAAGCATATTAAATTATGTAAATACTATTATTTTTAAAAATATTCATAAGAGATGCATAACATCTAGTCTCAATTTTAAAAATTAAAGAAAGTAATTATAAATTAAAAATGAATACATTAGTGATATGTTTTGTAGTCAATGTTTTGTAAAAATTATATTCAATTTATTTTTAGATATCTTTTTTCATATTTCCCGTAATAAACATTTACATTATTCATCAGAAGATAACATTTCATTTTTACACGCAAATTTTATTTTTATTCATTTTACATAATTGCATTTATATTTATGGTAAAATACACAATTTCTTCAGTTATCAGTTAGCGGTTTAAAGTAATTTTTTATTATTTAACTTATACGCATAAAAATACAAATATATTTAGTAATAATAATTATTATAATAACACACACACACACACACAACACACACACACACGCACACACACACACACACACACACACACACACACATATATATATATATATATATATATATATATACATATATATATATATATATATATATATATATATATATATATATATATATATATATATATATATATATATATATATATAATCTCTGCAGCTTATTAGCTTTATACTAATAATATTAATATCTATTTAATTAAAAATGACTCAAATTTATATAAATAAAACGCTTAATTATTTGCATTTTATATTATTCTTTTCACTAAGGTTTGTATGTATTGCTTTGACATATTATTAACTATATTTTAATAATATTTTCTATAATTTACTTACAAGCAATCTTTGAGAAAATTGAATCAAGATTTTTAATTCTTGGATGTTAGGAAAGAGTGTCGTATTTTCATTGCTGAACGTAAGGCCTAGATGTATAACTGATTGTTATGTTTTTCTATTTTATGTTGCAATGATTTGTCTTATTTTTTATTAATTCATAAATTTTCGTCTTTTATATATTATATTAATTTTCCAATTATACTTCGTATCTTAACTTATTTATGTTCATATGCATCATAAATACATAGTTATATGTGCGTGTGGGATTGTTTTCCTTTTCGTGCAATATGATTCATATGAATGAAGTCAAATATTATCATACATAACCAAGATTTAGGAATTAACAAGTAAATAAAAGGTAAAAGAGTAAATATAAATGTAATTTTTATTAAAATATTAACATCAAATTCAACTCGACAGAAGGCTAAAAGTTTATTTGAAAAGTGATTTCCTAGAGAAATCCAGGCTAACAGGGTAAGGTATTATTTATCTGCTTTATCATTCGTCTAAAGTAATCATGAAATTACCCAAGATCAAATTATAACACTTACAAAAACTCCTTTTGCCGCATTTTCCTCGCTTTTTCCAGACAAATATACGTCAACAGCAATAATGACAAATGTTTCCTTCTGAAGTAAAAATTATACTCCTTTGAAAATGAATGTTTTTTGATTAATGTTATTTTTACATAAAAACATAAAAACACATTGAACACATTGACATAATATATATACACATTGAAAAGTTAAATAATTTAATAATTTTAATTTTTTTATTAAGAATTAAAAGTATTTTATAATGATACAATATATATTTTCAGCTTTAAGCAATAGACACTTTTTAATTTTGCAGGATTATATAAAGTTCTTTGTCAATGCTCTCCGATGTGCTACTGCATTTATCTGCATTGTATTACTGTATCCTATTACCGTGTCCATTACTCTCCTCGACATTTATCTTGTGTCTATTTCACTTTTTTAATTATTATCGCGGATTGTTCGAAACTTTTTACAGTATCTAGATTATAACAAATGTTGAAATTTTAAAAATTTTATCTTCTTTGTAACTTTAACATATTTTCTTCTTCTAAATGTTGATACATCTAATAAATTTGATATTTTTCTTATTTTGTTATTTACTTAAGCTAAGCTATTTATATTTTCTGTATGTTTACAACAATTATTGTTGAAACTTATGTTCTTTTTATTATATGATTTATCATTTTTAGAAATTAGTGAATAGTACAATATATTTACCTAATTCTTTTGAATTTACAAACATTTGCGAGATGACAAATGAAATTAGTCATTTCACGGTTCACATAAAGGAAAAACAAAATCGTTCCTTCAAAGAAATTGAGACACAATTTAACAGCTTTTATACTTTGTAATAATCTGAATTCGGGTTTTGATGTAAAATATTAATCATTTTCAGTGAATTTCTAGATATATTTCAAAATATCATGTTTATTCTTGGACAGAGATCAGTATGATGCAAAATATCTGCATAAAGTATTCATTAAAAATGTGACTATAGTAGCTATATTTAATGAATTTCCAAATGTTTTTCAATTTCCTATTTGGTTTAAATAAAATTTTATGTGAGCAAAAATTAAGAAACTAGTTCATCCAATTATTTCTATTTGAAATTATAATAACATTTAGTTGAAAATTTCTTTTATATATTTTATTTAAAAAGTTTTCTGGTATAAATGATCGTTTAATACATCGAACAAAATGAAATAATGGTTATTATCTTTTCACAATAGAAAATATATTTTTCTCATTTATTTGGAATTCGAGATTTTCTTTAAATTTCAAGCATCTTTTGTCATTTCAGAAGAAATTCTATCTTGAAAAATCCCGATTTATTCTCATGAAAATTAAATCTAAAGAAAGTTTTGAAACTCAATTTAGGCAATACATTTTTTTATTTTAAGAAATGAAAGCATGTTACAATGATGACGTCACGCTTTTCTAGATTTTAGATACGAGATAAAAATTTCGGAGTAATTCGAGATAAAATAAGTTATATTTCTGCTTCTGGAGACTTTAAAATAGATTGTGATAATAAATCACAAAGGATCTTTTTAACAATGAATTTGATTTGTTAATATATACATATGATATTAAGATATCAAATAAATTTTCTTCAGCCTTAACTGACGTAATCTGAAAAAGAAAGATCCCAAACTCCTAAAAGTATCTTCAGTTCTTCACAAAAGAGAAAACTCTTCTCCGATTCTGTGTTTTAATAAGGAGTAGAGCTATTGCTATCAACATAAAAAATTTCAGTATTCTAAATCAGTTTTAGGCTTAACAGAATATTTATTAAAATGAGTCATTCTGCGTTCATGATTATAAATTATTATTATCTTTATTATTACTAGGATCTATTTGCTAAACAGCTGTATTAAAACTACATTTTTATTTGTAATAAATTATTTTACTAATTATTTATTCTATTGGAATGAATTCTTAATAATTTTGCTAAAAATAATTAATTATATTTACGAAACATTTTATTACTGATATTTAAATCCTTAGCGATATTTGTAAAAATTTCAATTTCTTTGTCTCACATTCTGTTGGCACATAGAGTAAGGCTCTCAGACATATTTATTGAAGTCATATTAATCAGACAAACAACCATTTTTCCGTATGTGACAAACTAAAAGTCTGAATGCTTCTTTCTCATCCAATAATGCAAAATGTAGTCCAATATCATTTCTCATGGATCAAAAGCTTTGAAAGAACATCTGAATACAGAATATATTTCCAATAACTGAAAAACAACAAAATAAAAAGAAAATTGAATTTCATTTTCTAATCAATGCACACTTCCATGCACTCATAAGAAGTACCATATCACTATATACATATCCACAATTTTCTTTATTGGCTATAAGACGTTGCAGATGCTTCGGTGAATGTTCAGAGCAATAAGAAAGGGGATACATCAAAAAGTATAAATAAATAAAAAATCGGTAATATACTTTTTAGAACACTATAATATTCAGAGTTATTTTCCCATACTTACATAATATAATTAAATTAATTTCAACTTTTGAAAAAAAAACTTTTAGCTATTTTTAAAATAAACAAACCACTATTTAATAGTGAAAATATCCTTTTTTATGACAAAGCATTTTTACTATCACCAAAATAATGTTTTAATTGCTTTAATTTAGTTATCAAAATAATAATTCTATTTAGATTTTCTGAAATTTTTATAATTATTCAACAAAACGTAAATCAAAAATCTCACTGTCGAAATTTTAGTTTAGTTTTCCTTTCTACCTCATAATTTCGCCAAATTAAGTGTACAACAAAAAAATGGAACAGCATATTTCAACATTACAAAATTTCAACATCCTATTTAATTAATAGGAGGAGTAAGCTCTCTAAAGTCTCTATCCATCCTCTTAATTTCGGAGCGGCTACTGTTATATTCATAAAAGCAGTCTAAATAAATTAGCTGTGCGTTACTGAATAAAATTACCTTAAGTGACACCTTGTGGAAAACTGTGGATTTAAAATTCATGTCTGAGAAACGTAACGAGATGGGAAAAATGATTCGGCAAACTTATAAAGCATCATTGATTTAGTATGGAAAACACCTAGTAGATATATTTAGAAAGAATAGAACGGTAGAATTGCACTCTTTTTCATAATTTAATTTATCGTGACGTGTGAAAACGATCAGAGAAAGAAGAAATACATTTTTATTCTATTAAAATTAATAAATCTTTATTTTTTTAATATTTAAAACTTCTTACTATCAACTGCAATATCATTTGGACTTTCATTTGAATGATAGATTTCACAAGTTAAAGCATAGTGCGGTACACTTTGGCACAGGCGTCAATTTTGGGTCCTTCAAGGTAAATCAAGGTTTCTGGATATAACATGCACATGCTGTTTCAGGTATATCTTCACAGGAAAAGTTAATATGGTTAGATTAAGAGTTAATCTACTCTCGACACTGTTATATCCTATTATTTGATTTTCTAATTCCCTGAAACGAAATTCTGCTTCATTGGCAATGCTTATTTTAATAGATTCACCTTCATGTTAAAACTACAGATTCCTAAGATTAAACAATAAATGCTTCTCCACAAAATCTGGTATCATATTTTCAGCCATAAAAAAAGGATCGCTGATCCGTTAAGGCGGACACTTAAAATATTTAACCTGTCAGCTTGTTTTAGAATTTTATACAAAACGTTAATAAAAAACATAATTTTATTTTAAACATGAGTGAAATATATAATAATAGTCCTTCTGAATTCCAATCCAAAATCACTTGTTGAGGAGCTGGTTGGAATTAAAAATAGGTTAGGTTTTTCAAACTTGATATTAGGGAGCTAAGGTTTTCTATAATCTTAGAAGGCCTTGATCATAAAGATTTGCGGTTTAAAGAAGAATGTGATCAAAAAATCTTTGAATTTTGTTTTCATTAAAGAACAAACTGATTAGAAACAAAATTGCAATTATAACCCATCTCTTAAGTTTAGATGGTTTACATAAATTAAGCAAATGTACTAAGGGTTTTTAAAAAGAAAGTTACACTCGAAAATGAAAGTCAAGAAACTCTTTATTGAGAAGTGTGCTATAATACAATATGTCACACATACAACATAATATTTATCTACGTAATCTCCCAGTCGCTGCAGACATTTGTCGGAATACAGCACTAATCGTTCGATGCCCTGACGATAGAAAATCCCTACTTTATCCTTTAGCCAATTTAGAACAGCTGTCTAAACTTGGTTATCTTAGGGAAATTTACTTCCGCCTAAATGTTCTTTGAGCTGGCCAAATACTTGAAAGTCGTAAGGCACAATATCGGGTCTGTGCTTTTATACCTCCCATCTAAAACTGCGAATGAAATCACGTGCTGTGCAAACCCGGTGAGGTCTTGCATTGCCGTGAAAGAAGGCAACGCCTTCACTTAACTTTTCACGTCGTTTATTTTTCACATTTTTGCTCAAATATCTTAGTTTGATGCCTCTATGTGTCCTCACCTGCAATAATTCGGCTTAAGAAATCATTGCCTTCCTCAGATTAACATTGAAATAATTGCAGATAAGCAGCGTGTTCCTTTGTGTTTGGAGCTGAAAGAATAAAGAATCCAATATGCGATAATCTATTTGGTTAAGGTAACGGTAATCCAGATGAAATGATCACTGCCAACCGGTATTTACTACTGTTGCCTACTGTGTGCGACGTCTTATTCCGCGGTTGGTGAGAATAAAGCGTTCCACAGGCTATACCATGTCTGATGTGCTCCCTACTGTTGGCCGTTCTTGTCTTTCTGGATCAGTTAAGTTTGTATGACCGTCTTCGAACTGATGGCACAATTTTACGAAAGTTGGACGTGATATTGCATGCGGCACATGAACTGTCGATATTTCACAACGAATCTCCGTACTCGTTAAACATTTTACCCACAAAAAATGTACTGTTCCATTGACTTCAACTTTGGGTAAATTTCTAGCTGACGCGCTATTTTTCCTCGAACTACGCAACAACGGTTCAAACAATCCGATAGAAATTTCTACAGTTAGAAGCCGTGAGACTCAATTATCTTCTGGGCAAGCTTTGCTTTTCTTTTGCAATGACTTTATCTCTGTCCGGACAATAGTAACTTACCTTTTGAACGCCCTATTAGGTAATCAAATAAAGCATAAGAAAATAATATCTAACATTTTATTTTAAAACAAAAAAATGTTAAGTTTGACTAACAATACAAACTTTTCATCAAAATAATTAGCTAACTTCACCTATTACAGCAGAAATCTACCATGTCAGTAATAATGACACACATGGCCCAACGAATGTTATCTTCCGGTTCCACAAACGTGTTGAAATATAACTAATGCATACTTTAATAAATAGATTTCAATTACTGAGCTTCTAATATCATTAAATATAAATATAATTTAATTCTCTTATTAAAATAAATTAATAAAAAATTTAGTATCCCTAATTTAGTTAATCATATTTCATTAAGTAAAAATAAGATATAAAATTTAATTACTCATCATAATTTGTTTTAAAATGTATGGTCATCCTCACTTGATTTTAAAAGTTTAAATACGATTTGGGTCGCTTAATGTTAAACGAAAATTAAATCCGTTATTAAGTCATAATAAATATTTTATCTTTATAGGTTTATGACGTCATATTGACAATGAAACATAATTTATATTAATTGCAAATGGATATTCTTGCTAAATTAAATACGAAGCAATAAACATCATTATACGGATAAATTCATAAAAAATTATTTTAATTCAAAAAATACCTTTAATGAATAAAGTGTTTTACAGAAATTAATATTCTCTCATCAAGCTAATATTTCACTTTACAAATATAAAACTGTTAAAATTTAAATGAGCTTTCATTGTTTGCCTTTAATATCACTAAATATTTTCTTCATCCATATAATAAAAAAGATAAACGGCGTAGACGTAAATGCGTTGAAACAATGACAAAAAGAAAATTCCAGAATCTGAGAAATACTGCGTCCTGAAATGTTTTTCAGCAGATTTTGCTTGAGACAAATATTAAAATATTTATATTGCATTAAAATGTTTCTATGTTGTTCCTTTCAAAGCAAGGATTTAGTCTGTTTCGAAAAAGTAAATCTAATATAACTGTGTAAAATTTTTAAGATAGGAATACATGAATATTCTTTTAAAATGATTTCCCAGTTTCTAAATTTCCTAACTATAAAATGATTTCCTAGTTTTATTTATTAGATTTTGAATGAGAGATAAATGCTGTTTCTAAATAAATATATGTTTAAAATTAATTTTATAAAATACATTTTTATATATTCGTAGTTATTAAATACTGTTCGTAATTTTCTTAAATGAATTTTCTTTTTATATTTAAATATTACTTACTAATTTATAAATATTACTTATCTTTTTATAATATAAGCTATCACTGCATAAAATGTTTGAGTAAATATTTACTTTAACAGAAAAAAATATATTCTCCATTTGATTTTATTGTTTTTAAGTACTCTAAAATACTCAAAAATATTTATAACAAAATGACATGTTACTTTTAAAATTTACTTTTAAAATAGAAACCAATATTTAAATAATATTTGCCTAAAATATTTCCAAAAAAATTCATTATATTTTATTACGGTATTTACGTTTTCCTTCCAGTTATCTATATGTTAATCTAAAAACACTAAACTGTAACTGATTTATACCTTATTCGAAACTGTTCAGCTCTTAAATCCATTTTGTACAAAATTAATATACATTATCATTCATTTATATTGCACCAAAATAGCTTTTCCAAATAGTTTAGAGAATATAATTTGCTAAACTATCAAAATAAAAAAATTTAATTCATAGATAAAATGAATGGGATTAAAGAAGCCTTTTTAACAAGAATTATATTAAATTAATGTGTTTTAATTGTTGACGATTGCACGTTTATACAAACATCAAAACATATAAATTGTTTGTAAGAAACAGGATAGTATATTTTCCTAGTCTAAATTTCTTGCTTGTTTTTAAAAATAATCCATTATATTATAAAGTAATAAATTAAAAATTGGAAGACAAATATTAAACAAATGCACAAATGCTAATTTTAATTTATTTTTTCAAGCATCACTAAGGAAATCATATCAAAATCAAATATAGCTAGAGAAGCCAATAGATATATTTATGTGATTGGCGTCTCTGACATTCTTCATTTAAATGTAAAGCTTCCTAGGAAGTTAGGGCAATTATTTTATCACTAATTTCGAGACTGTCATCTTCAAAATTAAAGTATTTATTCAAAAGATGATTAAAGAAGCCAAAATAATTATATAATTATTCATGATGAGACAAAGTTCTTCAATATCATATAGGGACCCTTTAAAAATGGCTTAGAAAGCCAAAGCACGTCATTATAGTCATACAAAGATGTCATCTTTACACTCAATAAAAATGTTCCTAGTATTCAACCATACTCTTTTTCTCGAGTTGCTAAGAAAGGAGGAGGAAAAAACGGTCAGATGTTATTTCAAGATGATTCCTGAGTTCACAATTACCATATGTTTACTAAAATGAATACTAATTTCTTTCTGTTCAGTCAGATTCCGCATATATTAAAAATGATCTTGAGGCATAGGTAAGATAAAAAATTTAATTAAGTAATTACGTAAATTTTACAATTATCAAGTCAATGTTATTTTTCAGTTGATATGAATTAAGTTATATCAATTCATAACATACTGGACGACTTAACATTCCTGAGCTTTGATATGAAGAGATATCAGGTTTAATTGGTCAATGAATACTCCGACAAAGACAAATTTTATACTTTTTTCTTTTTATGTTACCTAGTTACTGTATAATATGTTAAAGAAGATCAATAACATGAATTATTTGAAAATATGTGGGAGAAAAATAAGATATCCATCTGTAAAAAATCTCAATTTTAGTTGGTTAACGCGATGTCAATTTTCGCACATAAAATAATGAAGATATCTAAAAATGTATGTAAAATAAGTCACTTACAAAAAAAACATAGAATTTTTAGGAAATATAAAATGGGATGTTAAATAAGATGACACAACCTTACTTTTTTTCTTAAATATTGTGAAAATAAATGTTCATAGGTGAAATAAATTTCAATTCAGTTGATTAAAAATATTAAAAGAAAGGGATCAGTGTAAGTTTAAAACCAAGAATCATAAAAGCAGAATGAGATATAAAACTATAATTTAGTGGTTTTCTTTTGGACAACAAATTTCATTTTAAATAGAAATTTACATGTTTAGCACTTACATAATTATTGTATAATTGCATCCAAATTCCTACTAATGTAATAGTATTTTTAAATTAAAGTAATATTTCCCAATTAAACATTATTCTTGAATCATTGCTACATTTGAAGCTTAATATCTTTTTACATATGTAAAATAATTTAGTTGCTCAGCTACTCATAAAAATTTTAAAGGCTTTTCTACTTAATTATATAGAAGTGAAAAACTTCTCACTAACAAAAAATTTCAATTTCTTATTTTATTATTTTTCAAATTTCCAAACCATTTACATATTTTTGAACTTGGAAATTTGAAGTTACATTTCATGTTATTAAATGTATTAATTTATGACAATATATTTAATTACTTTTTCTTATTGAACTAAGTATTTCAATATTTGAACTGAAATAACCACTTGAAGTAACATAATTGAACTGATACAATCCTATACCATTACAAAAATAACATGAATATTAGGACAGTAAAATATATTCTGACTAAGTTTCTATAAAATAACTCTTAACAGTTAATTAAAATACACTATACGATAAAAGAAACTCTTAAAAGTTATTATGTATCCTTCATTGTAGCATATTTTTGAAATTGATACCAATACTGTATCAATTAAAAATATTATAATTTAAACAATATATTTACAAGACACATTTTAGGAATTTAGGTTGCTTTAATAACTAGTTCAATGCATAATAGTTCTTCATTTACACGTGGTTTTAACATCATATGATGCAAATATGATTTAACATTCAACATGATTATTTTCAGGAATTTCTTTTTACCAGATATCCATGAAACACGATGACACTTCAACCTTGAATCACTATTTAATTACTAACGTCTGTGAGGCACGCTTTTTAAATTCAAAAGAGAACTAAGTCAATTTCAAAGTATTCACATTTAAACTCGAAAGTTGATTTAAGTCAAAGCATCGAAAGAATTCTCCAAGTTGATATATTCACATTTCCAAAATTTTCCAGATATTTGAATTTCGAAATTTGAAATCTGTTAAAGAAATCTTTGTGTTAAATCTAAACATTTTAAAAATATTAAGCTCAAAGTTTCGAAACTTTTACAAATGTCTTATGTATCATGTTTATATCCATTATACACAAAATTATTAATTTGAGAAAACTCTTTTCTGAGAATTATAAACACCATCTGAAATAGTTTATTACATATTGAAGATTTAATATCACGTTACTTTTTCGAAGTTATCTCAAGAGAAATATTATATAATAATACATTTTTAATCAATAAATACCATTACATTTCAGTACTTTAAAATATTTTTTAAAAGAAGAATAAAGTAGTAAAGTTTAAGTGATTGTTAATATCGTTTATATATGCAATATATACGCCATTGCTTAGGACACTTTCGTGACATGATCCAGTTTATCAAATATTTCAAGTCATTAATTTTATCAAACGCAAAATTCAAATTATCCTATCAGGACTTTTATATTTTCAATTATATAAAATTCTAGTTAGAAATTTATATTAATTTTCTTTCTATGTATATTGATTCTTAAGAAAAAATTATATCTTTCATCGCATAAACCATCATAGTTTTGAGTTTAAAAATATAATTATTCTAATGTTTTTCTGAAAAAATAATACTTGATTGATATGAATTAAAGCTCGTGAATTAATTTTAAATGAAAAAGTAAAATGAAAAAAGTCATTTTGTTAAAAAAGTATCTACTTAGAAAATAATAACTATTCAAATGAAAGAAAGAAAGTCGAAATTTTCGCTTGTTTTTCCTTAAGATTTTTACATCAAGCATATTGACCTCAGAGTCATAAATTCAAATAGAATAAGTAAAAGTTTTGTTATGAACATGTTTAGTTTGCGTAAAATCGTGGTTTCTGAAATATAAAAATGTTTGAGATTTGTATATTGTGGTTGTGAAGAATCAAATTAAGAATTTTTTACGCATTAAATGAGTTTTTAAAAATATTTAACAAGTACGTAATATGCCTGCTATTCTTTAAAAAATAATTTATGATTATTGAAATTTTTTGAAGTTGTATATAAATTTTCTATTTATAAAATTTGTTTCATTAAAATTTTTGCCGCGTTGAAAAATTGTTCATCTGGCGATAATGTGCACCAATTACGGCAACCTCCTACACTCTTGTTTCTCTGAAAAATTTGATTCAGAATTGTATTTTTTTGTAGTGGTATATCCGTGGTTAGTACCGAGTTTCGAGCTCAAAGTAAATATTTGTAATTTTTTTGTATTATCAACGAATCTTTATTTTAAGTCCAACCAAAAATGAATATCAATCAAACTCCTATAATATTTATTTATTTTCAACTCTAAATAAGGGCTTTCCATTTCACTTTTTTATCATGATGAGCATACAAACTGGTATAAGTTCATATGTGTACGTGTTTATATATATATATATACACACAAAGAAAGAATGAGTGAAAATTTAAAAAATTAAGAAGTCTGATAGTACCCATCCAGACAAACATAAATTAGATAGGAACATAAGGTCGTATTCCCCTCTGAGATGCAGAAAAGAGGAATTCTCACTTGATCACCAACAGTTTTGAATATAACCGAATGAATATTACCAAAAGCTTCAAATTCATATTTAGCATTTAGTGAAAGCCTCACAACAAATACTCAAAGTGACTAGTACGTGTGTCGTTGCTCAGTTGACACCTGCAAAGGAACGATTAGTGCACCCTCTCCAAGATTCATGCTGTCGTGTTAATTTTGTTTGTGGCAACAACGATTTTTCAGCAACGAGTCCACAGGGGTCTCACACACGAAAGATTGCATGTGCCCCCAGAAATAAAGATTACAGTGGCTTGAGGTTCAGTGAACGAGGAGGTCAAGCCACAGTTCCGCAACGCCAAATGGATCATGCGGAATGAGATACATTCAAAATGTTAAGGATCGTCATGGTAAAATGTGTTAGGTCTTTATTGTGCATAAAATATTTGTCTCTCTACATCGGGAGTGGAACAATCTGCAATAAACTGGGAAGCACTTGTTCCAAGAGAATGTGGTATGTTTGGCTGGTCAAATAGTCTGACATGATGTAAGGGCTACCAGGTATTTCCCAAGGATAGGTGCCCACATTTCACGGAAAATTTCTGCTGGTGTCTACGAAAAGTGTAATGTAAGGATTGTTGTGAGACCAAACAAGTTTGCAGTTTTCAAAAATGCCTTCTCTATTGAATGTTTCCTCAACACTAAATAATACTAAGGCAGAAAATTGTGGATTCTTATTCTTCATCCCCAGCATCCGTTGCACAAAATCTGCCTTGCTGGAATTATCATCTGGTTGCAAATATTGTACTTATACACTACCATAACATTCACGAAAATTTTCGGATAATGTTATTCAGATAATAAGTGAAGCGATGATTTTGCCCCGTTTTTAAAGGACAACATCTACTCTGATTGGAATTTATCGATAACCAATAAGAGCAAAATGCGACTTCATCTCTGTGGAAATTTGCATACGGTAAATTCGTGATAGATTCTTGATGCGCTTCTACTTTCCTGTTTTCTGCCTCTCAGAGTGGAATGCGACCAAATGTTCCTATGTAATTATTGCTTGTATAAAGGGATACTATCACGCCTTTTAATTTGTAGAAACTATATATATATATATATATATATATATATATATATATATATATATATATATATATATATATATATATATATATATATATATATATATATATATATATGGTGAAAAAGTCAAATTTCGTTCCTTTGACTTAGAATTATTAAAGTTTAAATGGTATATGAAAAATTTATGCTTTTCAGCAATTTATTTCGTATATAAGTAAATATATCATCACCGGCCACTGGGTCAATTACACAATTTTTGAAAGCATGAAGTTATGCTCAAATCTTTAAAACGATTTTTCTGAATAGAAAAATATTTGTTCAAAAATAGAGACGAATATCGTCAAAATTTTGATAGAGTAAGGTATTGAATTCTTTAGAATGTGTGTGTGTGTACAGTAGTTTAGACTGATATTCACTAACGTTTGTTGAGTCAAAGGTTTTCCAAAAGACAAGTCTGTTTTTTAAGATAAGTAACGCAATATAGCTTACTTAATGAATAGAATTTATTTTTGTAAGTGAAGAGATTTTTTTATCCCTGGAGTTGATGTAAATGCTTCCGTTCAGTAGTAGATTCTTTTTTAGCGGATGTGTCTATGAAAAAAGAAATTCTAAGAGTTTTTTTTTCTTTTGCACGAATAATACTCTCTCTTTCTCTTCTAATTATATATAATTCTTTTGTTACCTGGGTCACATTGTCTCATGATCGGAATTGGGATTTTTATCAAGGCAATGATAAATTTTATGTTTGAGCCTTCTTATTTAAGAAATACGCTGCTGCTGTTGGTTCGTTATTTGAACATTAATAATAACATGCATGAATTGGATCTGTATTTATAGATATCTACAAAATAGTGGTCCTAAAAATCTTAGCTAAATGTTTACTTGAAGTTAGTAAAGCTTTAAATTCATAAAATAATAACGTATGAACTATCAGTCAGATCATAAAGCATCTTTTTTAGATTTGCATCCTATTTTGTTTTTAATGTTTTATTTTATCTGATTAAAAATGTAACAAACTTTCTTACTCTTACAAAGAACTGAAAAAAATATTTATAGCAAAAATGTATTATTTAGTAGATCATTACTCTTATTTAAAATAGGAAATTTTGAAATGCTTGTTACATACTTACAAAACAACAAGACCTGATACTATATATTGTTGTATATATTTTTATAAAGTTAGCGTTTTGAAAAACGTAAATATATTTTAATTTAATCCCATTTCCAAATAAACGAATCCGAAAGGTAATTAGTGCTCAATAATTATTAATAAATCTGCAAATTCCATCAGCAATAATATTTTTTGTTATTTCAGTATCAAATGTTCATTTCCTAAGTAATATGATTCTTTAAATATGCAAGAACGGAATTTTTGAGATTCTTTTGCAGAGTTTTATACATATAATAAAATGATTACCAACTTAGAAAGGGAGTCAAAGATTAGAAAAAGTATTGTATAAATGCCCATATCTATATGTGTCGCAATAAAAATAATAAATATACTTCAAACTAGATAATTGTTTTATTTATTTAAAAGAATAAAATATATAATTGATTTATAATATAAAATAATAAACTAACTCATTGCCTTTTTAGCAAAAATTGTTAACACTTGAAAATATTTTAATTGTATCAATGCAATCAGGTTACGGTTGGCAAGCCAAAAAATACAGTTAGGAATTTTTTAAATATTTAGAATCATTTTTGATATTCTTACACATAAATATTTGGATATTTGGATTTTTTACGTAAATGGAATAATTCAATAAGGTCGTTTTTACAATAATCGAATTTCTTACGTGTTACGACAATGTATAATAATTAAAAATATGAACTGCGTAGTTACTTGTTGCCCTTAGTTTTCCTATTAAAACAGTTTATATATTTATGCAAAACTTAAAAGCCTAATTTCAAGAGCAATAAATAACTGTTTTAAATTTTATATTTTTGTCATCAACAATGAAACAGTGACACTCAATGCTTGATATACAGCAAAATTTTTTTGGATCTATAATGTTCTTTGAAAACAATGATTTTATATACATTTATCTGTAGGAAATTCAATTAGTTTATCATGATAAATGTGATTTATGTGTGTGGTTATTTTTTAAAAAATTTTATCAAACACTTTACGTAGATTGAATTGACTTAGATTAGATTGTTTATTTATTACACAATTATGTTTGGACAGTTTTATCAGTAAAAATATTTATTGAAAATGAAACTGTGTTAAATATTTGATAAACAATCAAAATAATGTTCTACATTGAAAATACTCTATGACTAATAAAACAAATAAATAGCCTGTGAGATTTGAATTCTTTAATGATTACAATAGTTTTTACATTCAAATAATTTATTAAAATCAAAAACTCTCATTTTTCAAAAAGAATGCCAAAAGTATTTAAAATTTTCATTTGAATGATTTTTTATTCATAGTGTAAATAAAAATCATTTAAAATTTACAAATTTGTAAAGTATTTTTGAATGAATAAAAAATGATTTTTTTTATTTATTTGGAATACAGTACTGTAAATATGATATTTTCTGTATTCCATAAAGATTTGCAACTGAATATTATTAAACTCATTACAAATAAAATTATAAATTTCAAACAAAAGTAATGAATATTCTTAAATTACTTATTTTTTTTATTCAATAAAATTAAATTCTCATATTATTTAAGAATTATATGATAAGAATATATTCAAATTAAAACAATTACTTGCTTAAAATAAAATAAATTTGTCTAACTACATTAATTTCCTTACATTGCTTCTTTGAAAGAAGTGAAATGATTGTAATTGTAAATTCACTATTGTATTAATTTACTAAACACGATGTTTTTCTACAAAAATAACATTAAATGCTTATCTTTGTAGTGTCTTTTAATTTTATATAAAATTTATATTTAAATGATTTAATTAAAAGTAATATTATTTTTATTAAACGCATTTAAATATAAATTTTATGAAATTTTTTTTAAAAACAAAGCCAAATTTATTATCCAATACAATTTCTCTCAACTAAATTTAGTACAGTGTAAAAAGAATATCAATGCATGTTAAAAATAATTTACAATAACATTGATGCACATAACCATGAATACAAAAGTTTTATTACTATTTGCTGCTTTACTGATTTATTCTATCGAAAAAACATACTTTTATGATCTTGATGGAATACATTTCCAATGGATTTAAAATACATAAGCAGTATTTTTTTCTACTATATTGGGAATAGGATTTTCAAAAATTGATTTCGATTTTGAAGGCAAGAATTTGTGATTGTGATATCAATTCATTCGAATTGGTTTCATATTTTGATAAATTCCTCGACAAAATTTCCATTCGGAAATTTAGGAATTTGTCAAATTGATCTACCCTAATACTCGAAATTTAAAATAGGTGACAGATTTTAAAACCATACACAGTACTTTGTTTTTGGAATTCTGAATATAATTTCCTTATTGAAACAGATTACTTTAACATCGCATAGTGGAAAGCCTTACTTCAAAGAACGTTCTAAGTCATTTTGTATACGCAGTGTAAATTATATTTTTATTTACATATATGTTTTATATATACCACGTCACCTTTGAAGAGGACTTTTAATTGATAGTGGGCTGTATTCACGAGTCACAAGCGAGGAATACTGGAAAACTCCCAAGCACTCCTCTCCCAACACATGCGGTAGAAGCACAACATCTAGCTCTCAAATTCAACAGTGGTTTGGATTGAGCATGGGACTTTACACGCCGAAGATCACTTTTTTATCACTAGACCTCTTTTTCGACCATAGTGACCTACAAACAAGTTTGTAAAAAAGAATTTCAAAAAAAGGAAAAATTCCATTCTATTAAAAATTATTATTAAAATTTTATTTTAAGTAATAATGTTTAATATTATAAACCATGTGTTTATTATATATTGTAATTTTATCTTCAATAAATTTGTTTGATTAACTTTATGCTATTTGCCAGTTTCTTAATTATCTTATTGTTCTCTATTTAGTGTGAGAGTAACATTTAGAGAGTTTTAGTTTTAATTCAGATTATTTAATTTAATTAATTTTTAATTTAATTTTAGATTATTTTAAAGTTTTAAGTTTTTAAAACAATTAGCATTTATTTAAAGCCAGAAAAGTGAGCATAAGAAATTAAAAACATATCTGAAAATTCCTTAATATTTTGAAAAGTAGAAAAACATTATAAAAATGATTAATACAATATATTTTTACAAATTACAGAACAATTATAAAAATATTACAAAATCTAATATATGTAAATTAAATAAATTTTAAGATTTAAATTACTTTTCAACTGATGATAAAAATTCGGAATTCATTAAGAAGAATCGAATTAAATTAGTGGTTATTTAGTTCCATTTCCAAGAAAAATAAATTAGCCTTCGTAGATTACATGCCATTAGTATAAACAATCGATTTAAATATTTCTTTTAAATTTTAATTTCAATAATTTTAACTGCAATGGTTATGATATTTATTGTCATAACAAAAAAACAATTCTTTAAATGTGAAACTATGAATTTTTGATTATATAATAATTTCATCACTCTAAATATTCGTCTTTTGCCTCAGTATTAAATAAATTATAAGACTTGTGTAATTTTGAGCTATTATCAGAAGACAAATTCAGGTGACAGTTTAAAACAACCCAGAAAATTGTATAATTTTTAAGAACACTAAGATACAATTAACAAAACTTTAACATGTATACGACATATCTGTAAGGAACTTTCAAAGTGGTTAACACGTGGACTTTCAAAGTTACATTCTACAACAAGGATTTTCATTTTTATTTTAAATGTAATTTTTACAAATTAATTAGGTAAGTTTATAAAATTTTTTCTAATGAAAAAGTTTAAAGTTAAAATTCAAAAATATGATGAAGCTATAATTTAGTAATTTTGTTAAACTTTACGAATTAAAAATATTTCACAATAAAGTATTTATATTTTCATCATCCAAAAAATTAAATTAATTTTTCTAAAGTGTACAACAGTTTATTTACTCGAAAGTAAAATTTTAAATATCTGCCAGAGCGAAATTTGAGTTAAATCCTTAATCTCTTTCATTCGAAAACATGTGAAAGTTCAGCATCAAAAACACATGCTCAAAGATTATCAATAATAATAAGAGAATAACAGTAAAAAATAATGAGATTAATTATTAAAGGAATCAACTTATATAAAGGAAAAGACTATGAAATAAGCCCACTTATTTACCTCATCATACTAATAAGCAACATTCCGCTAAATTTCTAGGTGCAGTCTCACAGAGTGTGCACATTACCTCCTAAAAGATATCTTTGAAAGTAATAGTTGAGAATGAAAATGTTCAAAAACATTTTCTCTTTTAAGTATTTGCCTTATTTTACCAATTGCAAATATCTAAAACCAATTTATCTCAAACCAATTGATCTCGACAGAATGAAAATCTTCTTGACAAAACTTAGAAAATATAGTATCTAAATTGTTAACAGTCAAATAAAGATTTTAATTTATATAGGAGCATAAAGCACACCTTGTACTCACTGCGAAATGCCAGCGAAAGTCTGGGGGATTGTCAGGGGCAACATTAGATAAAGTCTGATCATGCCTTAGTCTACGGATTTCATATCACTTTGGCAGTATGGCAGTCTTGGAAAAAGTGACATTATTTTTTAACCATTAAACAACAATTGTTCTATAATGGACATGTGTTGGTACCTGAAAATTATAAGAAATATACTTTTATTTATATATACTTTTATGTATACATACTTATTAAAGTAATTTTTATAAATGATGTTCCGATTTTTTAATTTAATTTCAATATTTTATCTATTCATAAATGAAAGGTAAATTTTTAATTTTATAAGTTACTGTAAAATATTTTAACTATTGTAAATTAATATTAAATTATGAATTTCCTCAAAAACGTATGACAAAAATTAAATGAAAAATAATTCTTTTGATGTTAATGTTATTGTAATGTAAAATTATTGTAATGTATTTAATATTTAAATGTTATTTTTATTATTAAAATTTATATACTTATAATTTTAACCTGTGAATGTCATCCATATATCATTTGTGGTCATTCAATATTGTTTGCCGAGATATTTTCTTTATAAATAAATTCCGAGAACTCCTTGATTAGGTAGACAAACTTAAAAAAACAAATAATTTAAAAGAGAAATCATTATTTTTAAAACAAAATTATATTTTGTTAGTTAAAATTTTATGCTTTTTGTTTTAATGCATAAATTTAGTTTGGATAGATTTATACATTTTTATATCATCTATACATATATACAATTGTAATATAATACATTATGTTATTAATAATATATATATGTGTGTGTGTTATGTATTATTGTACATAGCACATATACTTGAACATTAACGTGGGAGCTGTATCAAAATATATATATATATATATATATATATATATATATATATATATATATATATATATATATATATATATATATATATATATATATATATATATATATATATATATATATATATATATATATATATATATATATATATAATTGTTTTTAATAATATATTTATCTAAACTATTGGTGATAATAAGAAATAAATGTTTTAAAATGTAGAAAACTCTCTGGTTTTTAGTTATCACTTGGATCATTCCTAAAATTCATCTTAATTTAAATTCATGCTATTGATCAACGGTAAATGAATATCTCTTTATAATAGCATTTTTCATTTTATCATTCATTTCTTAATTTTGTGTTTACCACATTTGCTTAGTTCATTTATTGCTAAAAATATATTATGATATAAGTTTAAATGACTCATCATATATAAAGCTGATTAAAACTTTCCTGTTTTTTAAATAAATTTTAAAATATAATAAAGATTAGTATGCTTTGATGGAAAATAAAAGCAATAAGTTTCAAGCTAAAAATTGCAGTTCATATTGAAATTTCTTCTTGAATTAAAAAAAGGAATTCAGTCTTCAAGAAAGATTGTTTATTTCTGTACAATCTTTGGAAAAAAAAACTTTTGAGAAGTATTTATAATAACATAGTAATTTCTTTAAAAGGAACCATAAAAAAATATACAATTTAAAATAATTTTAAATTATAATAATTAATTTATCTGATTTAAATATTTCACTTAATGATAACAAGTAACAAATTTTTATTTAGCGAAAGAAAACTGTTTTAATATAAAGTGAAATATTTCACAAAATAAAGTAATAGAAAATGTAAATTAAATTCTCGAAAAAACATTTTGGAATTTTGAAAACGTGACTAAGCTAAGATTCAAAAGCTTTGAATGATTTATAGAAACCTGATTGATTTCGTTGTGCCTTTATGCATCATGAAGTGTATAAAAATTAAAAATAAAAATTTCAGGTCACGATGTTTATGATTAATAAAATATGTCGAAATTATGTTAAGTGAAGATTAAACGTGTTAAAGTAAAACTTCTGTCAAATTATTATAGAATGGAAAATTTTAATTTAGAACTTCATTTATAGAAATACAAATTCTTTTAATATATTTTAACTATTAACGCACATATTAACAAAAGTAATTTTTGTATTGATATAAATACTATGCATAAAAGCTTTTAATACAAAAATTTCATTGAAATTTTCTTCTTTTAAAAGCAAACAATGTTTTTGGTAGATCTATACTAATTTTATCATTGTTTGGGTTAGATCAGATTTCCAAAAATGCATACAATGTCTAAGCGTATGTATCCTACGAAATTATCCATACGAAATACTTATATAAAATTAATAATATTCTTTTTTATTCTTTCCTATTCATTATTGAATTTCATATTTTAATATTATATACGTTTTAGCTTTGAAAAATACAATGAAAATTTTTAATAAGTATTTAAGTTGAATGCTGTTTTATTATTAAGAATTTTAAAAAAATGAATGTCGTCAAATGAAATAATTATTTAACAACCTCTTACAACTTAACATTTTATATAATGTATTTCCCATTATTCTAAATAAATATAAACGTTTTTGGGTATGTACAAATACATAAAAATAATATTTTGGATACATTTATAATTTTAATATTTTATTTATGAAAGAATGGGATGTCAAAAGGTTAATATTAAATGTAATTTCATACAAAATCAATGCAGTTCTCTACTAGAATTTTTGAATATGAGACGCCTTTTGCTATTTCTAGGAATTTCCTTCTGAATAAAAGGCAGACCTTCTTATATGAGCGAAAAATAACTAAAATTCATATAACTTAAGATCGAATGAATAGAGTTATATTACTTAGAACTTTTACCATTCTCTTGAGAGAATTATATTGTGTTCAGGAGGGCATTGCTGTGAAGGAACATACTTTTTATAACGTTCACTTTTCGAAGGGCTTCTGGAAGATATTCAGTACTGTACCAGTTAGTTGTAAAAAAATATTTTCCGCGCATCATAACTTTTCTAACAATTTGTATATTTGAAAAAAAAGGTTTCATTATTTTTTCAGAACATACTCGTTTCTTACCTTTGTAAATATATTATTATCGTTACAAATGTTTAAAGATCCATACTTTGTATATTTTAAGTGTCAGAATAGCTACAAATTGTAAAATTTCCATTAAATGTTACTATTCAAGAAAAAAATTATGTAGTGACTACTATCTTTAAATAATGTATATGTTTCATTTTTAGTTGCCACAAATTTATATTTTTGTTTAAGCATTTGATTATGGAATTCTAATGGGTAAATCATTTTCTGCAGTTCCTTAGAAATAGATTTATGCATTTATTGATTTAGAATCAAATTTTAGTATTTCAAATTTGCCAAAATTTTAGTCTCATATGTATTGAATGGAAAAAGAATTTTCTTTAAAAATGAACGTAATAATTTTTTAGAATAATAAATCAGGAAATGTGAACCCACTTACTTAACTAAATATATGATATCCATCAAGTTAGTGCAAACTCCAGCATTTCACATATAGTTTTACATTTTTTGGTGGTGCTAAATTTCTTTGTATAATACTGTAAAGACTAAATACCAAAATTTCGTCTTGCATTTCAAAACATTTTCCAATTTTCTCTAAAAATTTATTTTTACAATAAAATAAATACTTAAAATTGTCTTAGGTTTTTATTTTGCATTAAATGGAATCGCTAATCTTACCGTAGAAATGATTTTTATTGTGTTAGAATCAAATACTATAATTTCAGAATTGTTAAATTTTATTAGTTTTATTTATGTGTCTGTATAAAGATAAAACATTTTCATTTCTTTCAAAAACTGTAATTATGTTTAGAATTCCTGATAAAAGTTCCCACTAATTTTATATGTAATTCATTTGAAGTTAATCAAAATTCTATTATCCCACATGTATATATGTGTAAATTTATAAAAATATACATAATTTTATACAGTTACGAGACTTCAAAAATTTTTATATATGGGAATATATATATGGTTCTAAATATCTATACATACACTACTGGACATTAAAATTGCTACACTAACAAGGAATGCAAATAACAGAACGATATTTAATGGACACATACATTATAGTGGAAAAAACAAGTGATTAGATTTACAGCAAATTAGGATGTATAGATCTTGAGAAATTAGTACCCAGAGCATCCACCTCTGGCTGCAATAACAGCATTTATCCGCCTAGGCATGGAGTCAAACAGAGATTGCATGGCATGTACGGGGATCTCAGTCCATGCAGCCTCAACACTATGCCATAGTTCATCAAAAGTAGTGGATGGTGATTGATGGCGTGCCAATCGCTCGGCAACCATTGACCACACGTTCTCATTGGTGACAGATCAGCAGAACGTGCTGGTCAGGGTAACAGTCGAACCTGTTCTGTAACAAGGAAGTTCAGAACAGTACGGGCAACATGCGGTCGTGCATTATCCTATTGAAACAAAGATTTAGGGAGGCCTCATAGATAGGGCAGAGCACCGAGCCTTAACACATCGGAAATGTAATGGTTGCTGTTCAAAGTGCCGGTAATGTGAACAAGAGGTGATTGAGACGTGAATCCAATGGCACCCCATACCATCACTCCAGCAGATGGGCCATTATGGCGATTTCCAATGCAAGCTGCCAATGGGCGTTCTCCACGATGCCTCCAAACACGGATGCGGCCATCATGGTTCTGTATACTGAACCGAGATTCGTCTGTAAAGATGACGTGATGCCATTCCCGCGTCCAGGTTCGTTGCTGATCACACCATTGAAGGCGCTCGTGTCTGTGACGCAGCATCAATGGTAGCCGAAGCCATGGTCGCCGTGCAGACAATCCATGCTGCTGCAAACGTAGTCGGACTGTTCAAGCAGAAACTTGTTGCCTTGAAAATGACTGCAATTCTCGACTCAGGGTTCGTGACGTGGCTGTACGATCCCTTGTGACCATGCGGATAAGATGTCTGTCTTCTCTGCTGTTAGTGATGGGGGTCGCTGAGATTCTGCATGCCATTCCGTATGATTGTCCTGAACCCATCGATTCCATATTCTGATAACAGTCATGGGGTCTCGACCGACGCGAGCAGCAATATTGCGGTACGATAAACCGCAATCCCGGTAGGCTATAACCCTTCCTCGATCAAAGTCAGACACATACTGATGGGCATTTCTTCTTCTTACACGAGGCATTACAACAACTTTCTTTGCCGAAAACAATGTTGAAGCGGAAATTGAGTATGAGAAAACAGCTATCAAATCTCTGGTTTTACACACATTGTAAATGTCGCTACTGTCACCTGCTTTGTATGAATGCGCTGAAAATCTAATCATTTGCATATCACAACAAGTTCTACCTGTCATGCAAATTTCACGTGTGTGGTGTGCAGCTTTCCTGGTGTAGCAATTTTAATGGCCAGTAGTGTAAGTAAGTAAAGCCTATATACCAAGTTTTATGCGTTTATTTTAATTAATTTTCCTTACAGAGTTTGGAAGTGTTACAAATACTCGAAAATGAATTTGCCATATCTGCGCATAAGTCAAATCTGTAAATTTCCTTTATGCAAAATGTACTTGTGTAGTAAAATAGACACTTATAATAGTGTTAGAAGTGCATTTCCTACTAAATGATCTCATTAAATTTAATATAAATAAATATTTTATTAAGTTAGATTTAGTGATTTAAATTTAATTATCAAACACATTTCTAAATCTAAAGTAATTAAATTTGATATGACAAACTTTTTAAAAAATTTTTATGATAAAATAAAGTTTTAAAATACGTGTAAGTGTTTAAAATTTATAATCGTGCAAATTTTTAAATGCAGTGTGGAATCAGACAAATTTAATAAGAGATTTTTTTCTCGAAAAAGAAATTTCATAATTAAACGAATCCTTTGAATGGTCTTAACAACTAAACATAGATTAGATTTTTCTTAAATAAGAGCCAGTTATTTGAATTTTATAATCACATATATTTTTAGTCTATTATCGCATAAATTGCACTCGGTAAGACATCATTTTTCTCAAAAAAATATTTTTCTAATGAAATAAATAGCTAGGATTGTTATAGGTTGGCGTTTAGTATTAAATTCAATTGTAATGTATTTATGATTATTATTGAGTTAAATTCAAATTTATGAATTTTAGGATTGTTAAAATCTTTGAAGAAAGCATTGTTATGTATAAAGGGAAAACATTTCTGTTATTTTCAAATAATCACGGTAATTACGTTTAAGAATTATTCTAAGAGTCCCTACTTTTTCCTGTATATTGAATAGATTTGAAGTAAGGACGATCTATTTTCTTACAAATATGTATTAATTTATATATTTTGATATACTCTTACAAAATTGCATTTTCTCCAGAATTTTTTCTTATAAGAATATTCTTTTCTGGCCTTATTAAATTAGTTTAAATAAATAAACACAACCTTGTCCTTAAGAATCATACCGTGGTTTATGAATTATTTATTTATAAATTAATCAGATAGAGCTGCTAAAGTGTGAAAAATACGTAACAATGTATTTGCCATATGAGCATGTAAAGCGAACAGGCTATAACAGACAGATAATTTCAATTCGAATGGAGATTTCGGCAAATTTCTTACAGTTATTAAAAGGAAAAAAGCTTTTTCCATATAATGTGCTAAAATTTATATTTTATAGTAGCTTTGAATAATCATGGAAAAAGGTAATCGAGCACAATAGAGACTTTAATCATTAAATTAATAAACACACTTAACTGAGAAAAAACATTTAATTGACATATTTATAAATATATTTATTTCAGATTAGTAAATTTAAGCTAACATTATAGCTTTGCCACATTTCTTATTATTTGACTCCAAAATATCTGTTTTGTGCACAAGACTCAACTTTAAGCTACTATATAAGATCTTTAACCTTGCCTACATATTTCTTCATCTAATGTTTCCATATTTTTTCCCATCTTTAAAACTTTTTGGTAAAAGGGTTCATCCATATCATTTCTCGTAACAATTTTATTATTTTTAATATATAGAGTTTATTAACTTTTATTATTTTCGTTTCATAATTGTTGATATATATATATATATATATATATATA
This sequence comes from Latrodectus hesperus, assembly GCA_037975125.1. Lineage (NCBI taxonomy): Eukaryota > Metazoa > Arthropoda > Arachnida > Araneae > Theridiidae > Latrodectus > Latrodectus hesperus. The sequence continues at coordinate 45,477,594 of CM075853.1, forward strand.
TATATATATATATATATATATATATATATATATATATATATATATATATATATATATATATATATATTAAAGTGTAATTCCACGCAAATAATTGAGGAATAGTTTCTTTGATTTGTACACGAAATATTTTGTTTTTCTTGATCTCGACAGTAAGTAAGAATATTATTTTAGTCTGCATTACGGTTTTATGCAATATTTAGCTTAATATAATTGCTTTCTGTTGCAACTGAACCTAATTATTTAAAAATTACAATTCTTATTTAGTTTCTTCATTTACATAAACATCATTAATCCTGTAGATAGTATTTATTAAATTGATTTTTAATCTAAAACACTAGCTTCTCCGGAAAATCCATCACCAGTACAACCAAAGCTTTGTTGCTTTTAACCAGCAAGACAGCAAGAGCACTTGCTTTTAACCAACAATTATTTTATCACCCAACGGCTTAACTTTCTTAATTCTTAAATAATCGCTTTTATTTGATAATGTGATGTGCTTTACAGATTATCGGACAATAATTTACATAATGTTTCATCTCATCTTATCAATATGCTTTTATTCCCTGCAAAATTTTCTTATAAATTTCTTTTTACCTTGGCTGATGAAATCTCAATTTCAATAATTTATTCCAATTTTCCGATAAAATTAAAATCATAAAATCATTTCAAAATTTTATTTCTATTTATCGAACTAAATGTATATTCAAAGTCTATTAATTTGATAAATAGGCTTATATTTATTTCCTAATATTTTTCTATATCACTTTTTTCATATAATTAATTAACATTCAATATATATTGTATAAAACCACACTGGAATTGTACAATTTTTTTCTGAATTAGCTTCAGCTTCGAAATTCGGCTTAGGTCAATTTTCGTAATTTTAATTAAGTCAATATATATCAAGGAGATGAACTACACAAAGATTACTACAAACTAAGGTATTTCTTTTATTTAAGATAAGACAAACTAGTTCATAACTTCACTTACATGGCATTATTTTAGGTTTTCAAGATTTATTGAATACAATGTTAATTATTTTGCAGATTTTCTAACTATTTTATACATAAAAACTAGAGATATTAAATAAAAGAAAATCAACGTTCAATATTATATATATATATATATATATATATATATATATATATATATATGTGTGTATATATATATATATATATATATATATATATATATATATATATATATATATATATATATATATATATATATATATATATATATATATATATATATATATATATATATATATATATATATATATATATATATATATATATATATATATATATATATATATATATATATATATATATATATATATATATATATATATATATATATATATATATATACATATATATACATATATATTTATATATATATATATTTTCTATTTATAGATTATAATAAGAATAAGTAGAGATAAATAATTTAAAATATTTAGTAATTTAGTAAATAAAGTTTGAAAAATTAAGCTAATGCTAAATGAATTAAATTATGTGCACACACAAATGCATATATAGTATATGTATTTGTGTAAGTTAATTGATATTTTATAATTAAACTTTATTAAGGTTTAAATCTGATAAACTTAATAAATTCAGTGAATAAATGATTCAGTGAATAAATGATAAAAGTAAAAATGAAACATACTATTCAGCCTCCACAATATTAAAAAATGAATACAACGTCACTAAATTAAACTTTGTATAAAAACCTCATTTAATGAAAAATACAGTGATATATTATGATAGTATTTTGCTGTTTGAAAAGTTAATTTAAATATTGAGTGTTTTATGATTGCATTCAATCAAATAATTATTAGGAAAATAGAAAATTATTTAAACTATACTTTTATAAAACTTATATTTTTAGGCTAAAATAGGTATCAATATAAAATAATGGAATATAAGGAAAGCATATTTAAAAATCACTAATTTGTAACTGCATTTGGTAGTTTTTGAATAATGATATTTATAATGTAAAAATATAAAAAGGAAAACACTCTGTCTTAGTATGTAATGTTGATAAAAACATATAATAAATTGTAAAATTAAAAATATTTTTAAAGTATGAAACTAATTTAGGAAACCTTTATAGGTAATGTTTGACAGTTATCAAATTAGCAATATATATTACAACGTCATTGAAAAACATATGTTTAATCAGAATTAAATATAAAATTAGAAATATGGTATTGAAGTTCACAAGAAAATGATATTATATCACCTTAGTATTTTTAATGACTGATAATTAATTTGATGTATTTGCAACTCATAAAATATACAGTTCTTAAATTAAAAACTACAATGCATTCGAAACATTTTCTTAATTGCAATTATAATGCAAATATTTAAAATTTAACTGATATTGTTTAAATATGAATAAAAATAATAATTCTGGTATGAATGAAATTAATATAACAGATCATTTTAAAAAATATGTAAAACATACCTCTGTATTATCGTCAACTTATATTACTATAAAAAAGTAATCAAAAAATATATTAATTCAAATCCTAAAAATAAATTTTCCAAGATAAAAATGCTAAAAGTGAGGTTTCTTCCTGTTTCCTTAAATTGTTTATTTAAAAATAAGTAAAATTGTGCCTATAAAAATAGCATTTAGAGTGGTAATATATGTACAAAACAACTTTTAATGATAAACTAGTTTTGTCACGAAGAAATTCTTTTAGAAATACATCTGCATTACGTTTACCTTAAATATACGTTTGCTGCATAAAAATTACAGTAAATGACTTTTTATACCACCATAATTGAAATAAATATACAAGGTGCATTTGCAAACCCTTATTAAGTCGGTATGCTTTTGTAAATTACAGAAGCTATTCCCTGAAACTGAAACACTATTTCACAATTTGGCCCCGTTTCAAGTTTTGTTGAATAGACCATATTGTGAATCATTTTTAGAAGCAATTTATATCTATGATTAATGTATCTTTTTCTAAAGAATGGTAAGTCATGAATTTCTGCTTTAAGCTTTGGGATTATTATGCTTGTAGGTAAAAGCATAATATACTTCCATAGTTATTTACAATTAAATAATCTTAGTGAAACAATGTGACGTTTAGTTATAATTTTAGGGAATTAATTTTAAGTTAAATTTAAAATATGAAATTTTATTTTTTCCGTTAGTAAATGTGTATTTCTTTGAAAATCAGTCTCCGTGTTTTAGCTAACATTTGTATTTTTTATTGCAAACCTGATTTTATAAATTTTGTAATTTATACATAAATTTTGATGGAATCTCATCTAATTAATTAATTTATAAAACGCAATAATCATTGTTACTAGAACACATAGGAACACAATTTTAAAGACGACACTTGAAATAAATAAGCTCTTCATAATATTCAATTTAAAATAAGAAAAAATAAATACAATTATTTAACACAGTTTTAATTGTATATAAAATTTAAGCATAAAAAATAAATTTTCAATTGATATGAGATTAATTACAAATTCTACAAATTTGGAAGAAAACATTTAAGACTCGGAATTGAAAAAAAAAGAAATCTTTTATTGTAAGCGGCCATAAAATAGTTCATTATTAAATTAAAAAGGTAAAAATGCTTTTCTTCTAAAGAAAAGGAAATTATTGATAAGAGTTAAATACATTTAAACAAATTTATGATTTCATAATTTTTTGCATATAAGAAATAATTCCATTACTTTGCTTGTTAATTTCTCATAAGAAGTTTATAACATTTATAATAGTTATGCCGTAAATGTACTGTTATATTATAATACCTGAGTTAATTTTAATTTAAAATCAAATATATGAATCACACATAGGTTTTTTAAATTTTAACACATTTGATTTATATATTAAAGAAGAACTTCAAATGGCTCTCATGTAACATTTACATATTTAAAACATACTTTTGAAACATTAATATTTTAATGAATAATAATTGTTGATTTAACTTCGATATATCAATATAATAGCTTCTATTACAATAATAGAATGATTTATTAATTTTAGTAATCTAATGTGCAGATTTGTATTATTGAAAATTTTATAGTTTATGCAAAATCAATAATCATCAATTTATTAAGCTAAATTCTTTTCTTCTTTATATGTACAAAATATCTTTATAAAAATAACATGCACAGAAGATTGTGAATGTTATATATACACACACACATATATATACATATATATATATATATATATATATATATATATATATATATATATATATATATATATATATATATATATATATATATATATATATATATATATATATATATACATATATCTATATATATGTATATATATATATATATATATATATATATATATATATACATATATATATATATATATATATATATATATATATATATATATATATATATATATATATATATATATATATATATATATATATATATATATATATATATATATATATATATATATATATATATATATATATATATATATATATATATATATATATATATATATATATATATATATATATATAGTTTATTTGTGTTAGAATCATTACACAAATGAATTCAAAATGCTTTCATTTTGTACCCTGATGAAAAGGGACGTGCTTATGTTTTCGCTTATTTATTTTTAGTTGAATGTACCCCTGTAACAGATTTATTTATTTCGTTTATCAATCTTTTGTTTTCCTTCTCCACGATTCTCCTGCATGTAATCAAGATAAATTGAAATATATTGGGATAAATTGTGCCTATTTCGTATTGTCAGTAACTTCTATATCATCCATATCACTACTAAGATATGAAAAAGAAATGTGATCATAGAGTGTTACAATTTTTGTCAATGGTTTTAATAAATGATATTCTACGCTCTGTGGTACGAATTTAAATTTTACTTATCACATTAAATGTAGTTTTAAAATTAAACTTGGGTTTTACATTTAAAATAAAAATTTAGTAAAAATATTGAAATCTTAAAGATAGGCCCATATTTTAAAAATACATATTTAATATAATTTTATCTACATTATGTGTTTAAATATTTTAGGATTGATAGCTAAAGTAAAACAAATGGAAAATATTGAGGAAATAAATTTAGAATTTAATAAATTTTGCTAAAATTTAAGTGATCTTTATGTGATAAATACAGCAATTATACTTTTTAGTTTTTAATAATCACCAAATCCTGGAAACCATTTATCCTGAAATAAACTGCTGAAATTCATTAATTTTTGCATTTTGCAGTGTCTTTTATTAAACATGGAAAATAAATTTTTGATTTACTCTATGTATAAACATTTTAATAATTATTATAAAATCAGAAAGCCCAAATGATATACTTTGTTCATTTTAGACATAATTACACCTTAAAATCAATATGTAAGTACGTGAATTGATTAAATTTAAAAAAATCTTCAAAGTGATTTGCTTATGGCATTCACTACATTACATTTAATCAATAGAAATTATTAATATAATGCTTAGTTTTCTTTTTTTTTATAATTCAACGCTTCTAAGCATATTTTAGTATTTTTGGCTATTTAATAAAAAAGCAAAATTATTTATTAACTTTACATGTATATTTTATAAAAATCTATTTAGTAGGAATCCTCAGCTATGAATTCCAAGATCAATAAGATTTATCCTAGTTATCCATAATATGTGTGACGTTAGCGCATACTAACTATAACCCCAAATGAAGCGCATTTCCAGATAAAGGATGAAGAGGCAGTTGCACGCAATCTCTCCTTTATTGAAAGGAAATGCAGTCAATTAAGGTTGCAGAATTTTGTGGAAGTGTTTTGAGCTCTAAGCACTCTGCTGGAAAGGTAAGAGGGAATAACTTGTAAGTATCGGAAACTGTGCTTGCATGTAAGAGCAAATGGATAGAGGAAATGATTTTCATTCTTTACGCTTGGGATTTTTGTTAAAGTTAATTTTTCCTAGTTTGATGGGTTTCTTCACTACTTTTTGTTAGCCTATTGCAGAACATTAATCTCCAAAGAAATCAATAATCTTGGTATAAAATAGCTTTGGTATTGAAATATTTTTATTCAATTAAAAAAATCCAAGCTTATTAAAGCATTTCGTTGAATATAACAAAGATATACGTTATGAGTAAACATATTATGTAACTATCAATAAAAAAGATATAAATGTCTTCATGGATTAGAGTAATGAAATCAATATTTTCCACTAAAATACTTTTGAAATTATGTGTTTTATAATTAGAAGAAAATTTACCGAAAGATTTCAAAGATATTTGAAAAATACAAATTAAAATAAATTACAGTATCTCAGATATAATTACAAAAAATTTTTTGCTGGTTGATTGTCGGATGAACGATAAAGATTTCATCAATTAAATAAATATGTTACCTTTATCACATTTCATTGTTTAATAACAAATATATATATATATATATATATATATATATATATATATATATATATATATATATATATATATATATATATATATATATATATATATATATATATATATATATATATATATATATATATATATATATATATGTTACTTTATACTAAATTTACTTTGAGTTGTTAAAGACGGAAATAATGCCAATGTAATAAAAGAAATAAAGAATGAACACATTTTTAAAATTAAGATAAAAGTCACATTTTACTTTACCTGAAAGCGATTTTTATATAAAAGCTAAATACATAATTGTTACATATATATTTTAATGAGAGATCCAAAATTTTATAAAATATTCTTATTTTACTAATGGCTTATTAAATTTTAAAGATTTATTTTGTTAATGAATAAATTAATTGCAAAACTGCAGGATATAGAAAAAAGAACAAATATTCGAACGTAAAATCCACACAAAATTTTGATTTAAGTTTAAGAAATAATTTTCTGTTTAATGAACACAACACTTACATTTATATTGAAAAATATAAATTATGGTGCGTATAAGTAAACGTAATACGTCAAAAATTGTTGCAATAAAGTTTATTTTAACTGTGTTTGAAATAAAAGATCAGAATAACTGAAGAACATTTTTATATACTTAAACAAGTGGGAAAATAATCACACGAAAAACGATAAAAATGTTAATATTTAAGAAAATCTTTTATTAACTGTTCATTAAAATTAAAGGAATAAATACCTTATTTCATAATTGAAACTCATTTTCAGCTGTATTTAATTTTTCTGAGGAAAATATTATTATTTTCTCATTTTACAATTGAAACCTGAGTATTTGTATTTGCTACAATAATTTCCGATTGAATTAATAATTTTTGTATCTAAATTTTGTTCTTGAAATTATAAAATTGATATTTTAACTTGCGTCATGGTGTAGAATATTTTTAAACAATGTAAAACATTTTAATAAATTTTAACATACCTACTTATTCGAACATATCGACTATTAGGTCTTAAATATTTGAAATCTTTAATATGTTCTTACTGTTTTTTATTATCGCAAATATTATCACTTAAACAACACGTAAATTAAATATTGCATAAAACAAGTGAATTCCTTACTATTTATGATCTGCAAAAAAAAAATATATATTTTTAGTATTTGAATGCTTTTCTTTATATTTTTCCGTCTGTATATTGCATGTGTGTTGTGTGTGTTTATGGTTTGGTATTATGTAAATAAACCATGATGTTTTAATAGGTAGATATCAGTTAATCAAAAGTTATTTCGAGCATATTTCCGTTTTTAGAGCTAGAAATAGTCTCATGAGAAGTAAATATTTTTACCAAATAAAGTGCATACTTAAGAGCTTTAGGAATGAAAAAGTTATACTTTTTAAAGACCTTTAAAACATAAGCTTGACATATTCCTTGAAGGACTTCTTAAGTCCTGGATGAACTGGTATTTTAGCTAGAAATTTATTCATATTTACATATTTCTTTGCGTAAGGTAGTTGATGTATATAAAGCTAGTTAGATAGAGAGAAATAAGTCCTGGAATTGATCATTAAATGTATTTTTCTAGTCACTTTTTGCTTACAAAATAAGTTTTTCTTTAATAGCATTTAATTATGGAAAATTATACTTTGGAACTAGCATAAAGTAATTTAAGTTGTCTATTTTTGGTAAATCTATAAAAATAAATATAAGGAAATATTTTTCACATATAAGTTCTTAAAATTCATGATATACATATTCAAGGAAAAAATTTGCTGTAAGATTTACGATTTTATCATTAATAAAACCTTCATAAGAATTAATATCAAATGAAATCCAATTAAGTTAAAAGATTTCAAAGAATTATTTTGAAATCTTTTAACTTAATTGGACTTAATGATTTCATTAAAATACATAGAAGTAACAAATGACACTGATTTTATTCACAAAAATAATTTATTTTTCTTACAAGATTTTTTCATAGTGTTTTCCTATACTAATGGTATGAAATTAAATATATTTTCAATTGTGCTTATGTTCAGATACATACATGAAAACAAAAACGTTAATGCAATATACTGATTCATTTCTATAAAAAAGATTTCTAGAAGATTCCCTTCATGATTACTAAAGCAATTTTTAGTGTCAAATTGTGGGGAATACTGATCTTACATTTTAGAGTAGAAAAGTTCTAAATGGATTTCAGGCGAATATTAGTTTTTTTTACTTATGTTTGAAATTTAATAAGAGAGATTAATGTAACTAATTTTTAAAATATTTTAATAAAGGTTTCTTTTTTATGTTGGCAATAATGCATTTACAGGCATTTTAGCTATAGGGTCATTCCCATAACTAAACTACTGAAGAATAGTAAAAGAATGTTTCAAACCAAAGTTTAAAAATATAATTTAATCATAAAACTTATTCAAATCTGTAAAATTTAATTTAAGGAAGCAAATTGTCTTTTTATCATCTAATGAATTATAAAAATAATAAAAAATAAATTTGCTTTACATATTAGAAACCTTGTTTATTTCAAATTCAAATTTCAGATATCATCAATAAATAATTTTGAAATCAAATTTTTATATAATTAAAAACTAAAAATTGATAAATGAAAAAATAATAAAATTAATCAAAATTAAGAAAAATGATATAATTACATAATAGGAACTTTTAAACTTATGAAATTATTTAAACTTTTAACAAGCATGTAAAGAAAAAATAATTTGATAAATAAAATTTCCTTAGGAGAAAAAACGTAAAAACTTATTTAAACAATATAACCAAACAGCTTACATACATCTTTAGGAATGCAAATTGATAATGGCAAAAAATGTCATTTTCTGAAGTTGATAAAATTTCTGTATTTGATCAATTTCTGAAACTGTGCTTGCAATAATGCCAAAAAACTATGTTTTGAAAACTCTTTAAGCCCTTCAGCATGCTGCAGCAGTATAATATTGCAAATATTTTCTAAATAAATCTACCAAATCAGAAAACATATTCTAAAGAGATTCATAACTTAAAATTTAGTTATTATATAAAGTAAGCTATAATATAGCAAGTTGTAAACAAAATTGAAGTAATGTATTTCCCATTTTAATATATTTCGTGTATAAAAGTTTTCAAATTAGAGAAGTATTTTTTTAAATATTCAAATATTTTGAAGTTGTAAAACGTAGAAAAATTAAAATATAATTTACAAAGTTAGTTACATAAAATTTGTGGATGATATATATATATATATATATATATATATATATATATATATATATATATATATATATATATATATATATATATATATATATATATATATATATATATATATATATATATATATATATATATATATATATATATATATATATATATATATATATATATATATATATTGAATGCATAAATATACCATACCATGAATGTAGCAACAATATCAGAAATAAATAAATATTATATAAGTCATCTTTCTTTGTACATTTTAACTAATGTCCCAGCATTGCCAAATTTATTCATGTGATTCACGATGCCATGGAAATGGCTTATTTGAATTATTAATGATGCCACTGACTATGTCTTAATTAACTGGAAAACAGCGTTAATATAATAGTAAATAATATAGTTAGAACTAATATAGAACATAACTTAGAGTAACTAATATTATAAAACATAATGTGTTTCCTATGCACTAAAGCGTGATTGTTTTGCTACATATTACTAGAAATACTTTCTAAACAATAAATTTCCTGCAATGAATTTGAGAGAAACATTAGCCATGGAATAATTTTTTTTAAATTTAAAGTAAGAATTAATTACATAGAAATTAATAGCTTAGTATACATAGAAATGAATATATAAATACTTAATTCATGAGGATTAAAGACACGTAATGGAAATATTTTATACATAAATTACGTGAAATATAAATTTTCAACATAATTTTTACAATTTCATTCCTAGTAAAATATGTGTAAAATAAGAAGGAAATCATTGGAAAAGAACTGACTTTTTGAAATTATAAAAGAAAGGCAATGAGTATTTGTATTATTTAAATAAAACTTAGTAAAAATAAATTTTACTGAAGTATTAAGAATATTTTTAGGATATAATTATTTTAAAGTTTATTTAATTTATTATATCTAAGTTATGCAGATACTAGCCATCACAAGCCGCAACATTACTATGAAGTTTGCATTAATTTAATGAAATTATTAATTTAATTTAATATTTTTTGTGATTTACTGTAACGATATTTTACTTTTTTGAAATGAATGACACAATATGAGCATTTTATAAATAAATTATTTATTTAACATATTAGTACAATGTATTTAAATATTTTTACATTAAAAATTTACTACTTTTGTCTGAAAAAGAACCTAATTTAATGGAATAAATTAAAATGATAAACGCAATTTTATATTTTTCTCAGAAACTAATTTTAAGATATATAATAATTTGACAATTTTTGTGTTTGTAAAATTTACTAAGAAGTGCTTTTACACCACATGTGAACTAATAGCTCATTTTTTTCTATAGTTTATATTCCTTTTACTTTTTTAAGCAAAAACAAGCTTCAATTCTTTAATTAGAATGTGAAATTTGATGCTTTGATAACCCAAAGTCTATCAAAATTCCCTTAGATATGGAAAAGTTAGGAAAATGTAGTTCCAAAAGTTAAAAATCATTACTGAAATCTGTACTCCATGGAGGAATATATGAAATTATATTACAATTTTGAAAAATAAACTCTTGAATTAAGAAAATGATAACCATGAATGTGTGGTTGATACTTTGTGTAATATAGTACATCACTATCTAATATTTTTGTAAAATAAAATTTAAATTTTCTACACAGTGTGAAAAATTTATAGAAAAATGGAAGCAATAAATCAAAGTAAACCAAATTTATTTTATTTTCTAGCTATGTTTTATTTGAGAAAAAAATGATTTGAAAGCAGTATTTTTTAATAAACGTGCAAGTGAATTACCAATTTTACGTTCCTGTATAATATACTTTGAAAGAAATTGATTAATTTAAAGGATTAAAAGTATATCAAAAAAAGTATATCAAAAGGATTAAAAGTATATAAATAATTTAAATTTTAATCATTTTCTTTTTAAATTAATTATATTATTTTGTTTGCCTTTCATTGACTGACATTTTCATTCATAAGAAAATGGTCAAACAATAATATTTTCTTATTCTTTTTATTTTTATCTAAATAAAGTTGACAGTAAATTAATTTCTAAGACAATGAAAGGAAAAATGAAATGTTTGTTTTTGTAAAATGCCCGTTTAGTCAGCAAACTAATAATGATGTTATCATTCTTTATATCATTATTTTTTAGAAGCCGTGATATAATTATAAAATTTTAACCAAAGATACAAATAAAAACTTCAAGGTAATACTTTGCAATTTTATCCGAACTTTAAATTAATAATGTGAATAAATATATGACTATATTTTTAAAACAAAATTTGTAAGTTGCATGACTCATATTAAATTTAAATTAGAAATTGAGTATTTTGAACAATTTACAAATTGTCCAAGTTATAACCTACAACACGAATTGTTAAATGTATGGACAAAATTTATAATTTATTCAGCATTTAATATACGCATACGTTTGATTAAATATTAAGTAATAATTACCATAAATTTCTCAAGGAAAAATTCAGATTTTAATATTCATTTTAAAATGATAGTTCTTAGTAAAAAATCATAGTTATATAGATATGTATTCAAGTATCATCAGTAGAGTTCATTTGTAAATAATGCTTGGTAATAAAATGGCATGACTATTCCTTGCAATAAAATGTTGCAAGAGTACTTTAAAATTTTATAGTAAAATTAAGGTCATATGTAAAAAATAAAAGAATTAATTCTGAAGAAAAATATTTGTTGACCAAATGAGTACACGTGTGAAAAATATTTATATTAATTAAGTAATGAGTGAAAAAATACTTATATTAATTAACGTATAAAATATACAAAACGAATTTTGGTGCTACATACACAATGTACAAATATTTCTCTATAACTGAAAATAAATTAATATTCAAGTAATAACGTTAATACCATGTATGTATGACTGAAATTCAATATAGAATGTATGAAAATCAAATTAAAAATTCAACATCTATAAACAAACAGATTTTGATAGGAAAAGCTTTTATGATGAAAGTGCTTTGTTATTATGTGCATTGAACTTAATAGAAAGTTATTTTATATCTGATTATTTGTTACACATTGTATGCTTCAGTTATATAATGGTGCGTAGGTGAGTCAGAAACTCCCTCTTAGCGTGTAATCTATAACAGCATGAGTTTATGAAAAAACTCCACTTTAATATTCCTTTATTAATATAAGATGACAAATATCATTAAATGTACTTTATGAAAAAGAAATTAACTTTAACAACTCGTAACAAAGAAAGTAATTGTTAAGATAGGCAGTTAAATTAAGATAAAACAGTAAAAATAGAGACATGATTAATAAGCAGATTCAGAAAGATATTTCATCATTAAAATAAAATAAAATAGGATTAATGAAATATTATATTAAGCACATTACCAAGCAAAAACGAATACGAATTTAAACATAAAACATATTTCAAGTTTAAACATAAAAATCTCTATTGTGCACACAAAAATTAAAATATTGTATAAATACTATAAAATAAGTTAATTATAAGACACATATATTAAAGTAAGATAATTCTTATAATTATAATTGATATTTATTGCCCAGCCACATTCAGCAATTTATTGTTTCTTTCAGTTCTTAACATAAAGATTAATATAAGAATTTTAATTGAATAATATGTGTGCAGTTATGATTAATATTGATATAGAGTCTTGTATATAAACAGCTTTAAAATCTTTATATATTATATTTAATATCTTACATTTAAATTATGTAACAGGAAACAAGTTTAGAAAACTTATAAACATGAAATACATAATATTTTCTTAGGATTTAATTTGACATTTTAGCAATCATTTGCTAACTCGTCAATAATGGGTATTTTTTATTTTATAAAGGTAAATTTTATGTATGAGTGATAAGAATTTTTTATTATGACTATATTCATTACTTAAAATATTTGCTTTAATATTTTATTATTTCTTTGCATAAACTCTGGTATTTTATCAAGCGCTAGCTTTGAATATTTAAAAAAATTATCTGGAATTTTATTGCAAAATTTGTAAAGCAAATTACGCAGGAAAAAACCATTTTAATTTATGAAAAAAGCTTAAATCATTTAAATCAATCGAATGCTTGCGCAGTCACGTTCCATATGTTAAAATGGTTAACAGTCATTTTTATGTACCCTTGGAAGCATAAAATCTAGTTTTTTCTTTGTATATTTCAATGTTCCTTAATATTTTTTCATATAGCTTACAGCGACTGCTTTATTTTTCATGTTCCTGAAATGAAAATTATTCATAAAGGGCAGAAATAAAATACAAAAGAAAATAAATCTATTGTTATCTTTAAAAGCACATGCTTTTATAATTCTGAAAAGAGTTTCGCAATCAGTTAGACATTTCATAAATATCTAAGCAATAGTTTTTCTGTATGACATGTGGAATGGAAAGGGAAATTTCTCTTATGAGACAGAATTTTTTTCATCTACAAATGATGGATTTGGATGTTACCTTTGTTTAAGAATAAAACTCGTCTTGTTTCCAACCAACAAAAGGAAGTTTTGCAAGTTTCCATCATTTCTATACCACAAGTAGGAAAAATGTTGGATCTATGCCAGTTACATAGGATGTTTTTATGGGCAAAGAAATTCTTTAAAAGTGTCTAATTTAAACATACATTAAATCAAATAACAACTTTTATATTTTTAAATTATAATTTTAAAGCATTTAAATTCAGATTAAAAGGATAAATTAAGATTTATAATTTGTAAAAAGAAGAATCGTATTAAACGTATATTAAAATTAGAGAAAATTATAACAAAATTTAATTTATAGTCTTAAATACTGCAATATTCGAATAAATCTCAATTTTCAAATTACACTAAGACTTCTATACAAAGTTAAAATGATAACATATTTATCTATTTTTATTGACAAAAGAGCATTTTAAATTAATTTAATAGATTACATGAATTGTCATTGCTGACAATTTAGTAATACTCTCAAACATTTAATTTACACAATCGCAATAGGAACAATTATCCATTCATTATAATCTTTATCTTACTAGATTCTAGCAAATATACTTTTGGTTTTTCTTATGTAGGTCTGTAAAGATGATTCTCTCTGTGTAAACAAATATATGTTATTTAGAATAAGTATATTATTCAAGAAAATATTTATAGTGTGCGTATGCTTAAAATATATACTGTTGAAAAAGCTTTAAATAATTTTATTACTATGAAAAAGCTTAAAAGAAACACTTTAAATAAATGTTTTATTTTCGAGATGAATATGGCAAAAATATGTAATCAAATTAACAAGTCTTCAATGTTTTCCTAAAAGTAAAATACTTAAAACTAAATTATCAGGTATACATTAGCCGCCCACCCTGTCTAGTGATCATCGTGCCTGACTGCCGGTAGTGAGGTCATGGGTTCGAAACCCAGTTCTGCCATGGATGTACCTTCTCTCTGTGTCTCTCCTGTCCTTGTCCTTTATTTCTATGAATGGGTTGTGAATGGTTGCCTACCCTTTAAATTGATACCTATGGCATGGGTGTACTGAGGAAGTCGGACTCCACACAAAATATGGTTCAGTTGGAAAAGTGGAGCAGCGCACCTAATATTGTCTGCTTAGATGGCACAAGACAACAACTGATATACTTTACGAAGATAAATATGTTTCTTATGAAATTTAAAAAGTATATTAAACATTACGAGTATGTTAAACAATATGAAACAATTCGTAGAAAACGATATGAATTAGTTATTTAAGACAAATTTAAGTCTGCTTGAATTTTATTTTTAAAAAGCTTCTTTATAGTAATAAATCTATTCATTTTTTCATGAAGGGTATTTTATGTACTACTTTTGGTTCGATATATGCGCAAAACATTTTTTAAAAATAATATATTTTCTTAATGTCTTCTTAATATTATTATAAATGCTTGATTCAGTTTTATGTTTTTGAATCCAATTAAAGTCTGTTTATATATAATATTTTAAAATAAATACAATTATTATCATTATTTATAATATATTTCTCTGTTGCGATGCTTAGAAATTAGGCTGTGGTTAAAATTCTAATTTAATTTGAAAAAGTAAATTATTTGTTAAAATGAAAGAAATTAATACTTAGTTAGAGATAGTTTCGATGTTTCATATAAGAAGATCATTGAGAAAGATTTGAATTATTGAAACTGTGCCTTGTTTATTAAAAATATTTTTATTAACGGCTTAATATATTCAATTTGAAATGAATATCATAAGAAATTCTTTATTTAAGTTATTATTATTTGCTGTCATTAATATTTATTTACCATAATATTTATTTAAAGTATAAAATATGAGAAAAATAAATAATATAACAAATGAAACGAAATAATTTTAGGTTAAACTCAAGTGTTTAAAAAATTTCAACAATAAATATGATAATGATTAAAATTTTGAATATTTCCCTTCGTGTTAGTGGTATAATCTCTTGGCAACTATTTATCCTGAACAGATTTTGATTTTAAGCTAAATTTCAGAATAAAACTTATTTAAAATCTAAATTTCTCTTATTAATTTAATATGGTTAGAACTATATTATTTACTGTTATGAGTAAACGTTTATTATATGTGAAAGATTTATTCAATTACCCTTATGTTATCGCTCACACTCAGATTTTTTCAAAAATAAAGTTTTAGTACAGATAAATATGAAAGTATAACAAACTGAAAAGTTTATTCATTTTTTATAAAAAAATCTTTAATCAAGCTGACTGTAAATTAACTGTAAATTCTCAAGTTTACAAATCGCATTGAGAATGCTGTTTTATTTTCTCGAATTTATAAATAATTTTTATAAGCAAAATCAATAAATAACTTGATATTATCATTTAACTGTTATTCGAAACATTTACAGATTTAATATTGAAAAAACCAAAATTGTGTTCCTTAAATTATTTTATTAATACACACATTTTCCCAAATTTAATTCTATAGTTTGAAAAAATGATTTTGTAATATGATGGCTCTAATCAGTTGATTAAATAAATTTGTACAGATTTTAAGTATTTTGTATGATCCTGAGTAGAATAAATCTAACTATGATAACTAATTTTTAAAAGTTTATTTTTTTCTAGGACTGATTTCTTCTGTGTCAAAGTTAAAGTAATTTAAAAGAATTACTCATAAATTAGTTCAGGAAATATCTTGAGTCCTGTGGAAGATATTTTTTTCAATCAGAAGATATTTTTATCTCAGTTTAAAAAGTATAATTTCAAAATTTTTAAGCGAAAAATAAGCAAAAAAATTTCAATTTTCTAAGAAACGTAATTTTAGGAATTCTGATCGATAAATTGAATTTTTACTGTTATATTTAAATTGTTAGCTTACATGATTTCATTTTTTTAAACTTAAAATGCATAATAAAGAATGAAATAATCTTCAAATATAATAATTTTAGGATTGATAGTGAGATAATCAAACATATCATAATTATAATTCCGTTATATTAGATTTATTTGAAATGGTACAATGATTTTATCAGAGAGTTTGATTTTTTTTACAATAAATAATGTAATCAAGTTTATATACAATATAAATAATGTACTCGATATAACAATTTACTTTATAACAATTTATTTTTCCAAAAATGTAAATCAAAATAATGTGGAATATTTATGATTGCATAAGATATGCGATGAGAATAAACTACGGCAAAGTTATTATAATTGCAAAATTTTTTCCAAGTATTATCTGAAATTATAACAATTCAAAGAAGGAAGCAAAATATGCATTGATGTTGAATCTCTTAGGCATAATTTCCTTGCATATTCTTAACATCATCTATTGTACATCATTATAAAAAAAAATAAGATTTTTATTATAATATTTTTATTGACTTGAAAATTATGATTACTATGCAGTGAAAGACTATTATTATCTATTATCTTATGCAAATTTTGCTGAACTGATAGATGGCATAACTATCAGTTCAGCTATGTTATCTATCAGAATTTAGCTGAACTGACGATAAAAATAAATTCAATATTTTTCAAAACTACATTTGATTCAAACATTGATATTTACAACGTTTTATAATCTATTATACCCTGTAAATAGCTTTTGAAATAAGTTTTTTTCATATCATATGTAATAGAGAGATAATCATTCAGTTATATGTAATAGAGAGATAATCATTCAGTTATTAATTCATGAACAAACATGGCTACAAAGTGACAAACTAAGCGTAACCAATGTAATCCAACTTATTACACATTAGTAATTGACGCTTAGCTTCTTTCGACTTCAAATCATTGCTAAGAAGTCTGCCATGACCATAATAAAAATAGAAAGATAGTATATGTTATGAGTTAGCGAGAATATTGCTAATAGGCAACACTGCAATAATATTTTCAAAATACTATCACAATACTCGGCACAGATTTTTTTCTAAATTGAATTATAAATCCCTCCCTTTCTCTTCAAGTGATGAATTAGAAGGAATCATAGTCGCAAATTCTCAAAACAATTATTGTTCAGAATACTTAATATACAATTGGATGCCATTGATGGAATTAATACTTTTAATCTTTGCAAATTAATCTGTAAGGGAACTTTTATAACTTTGTTATAAGACTTGTGATATTTTTTCTCGATATATATAACACACCATATATTGTAGGAGAATCGTTTATCTCCATTTGATCATTTTTTAACTCAATCCATGTTCACTGTAGCTTATATACATACATGTGAGAATATCATATTTTAAGAACTTATATAACACAAAACAATTCAAAAATAGTATTTTGTAAGCCATTCTTAATTTAATGATATAATTTCTTTAAAAATGTAGATTTTAAATAATTCATTTCAATCACACATAAAGCTGTTTTGATATAGATTATTAATCACATTGCCAATTAGTTTTTCCTTTATTTGTGTTATGTAGTTTGGAGGTATCAAGATGTTTCAGCTAAGAGTTCTTAAGTTCATAAATATAAAGGAATTTTACATTTACAAAGCTTTATTAGTTTTCAACACAGTTTATGACCCACTATAAGTATTAAAATCTGCCTCAATACAGTTAACGAAGCATTATAATTTTTCATGTACCGAGGTGTTAGGTATCTTTATTAAAAAACTATTATAGTTTATCATATTAATAATAAATAGTTATTTATATTTCAAAGGCACTACTTTTTTTTACTAATGATAATATTGCGATGGTATATTTCTTGCCCCCCTTTATATTTAAAAATTTTTTAAATGTATAAATGTGCTTGAAAAATATAAAAAAATATTTTCTTGGTTCATTATTTTCTGGTGTGTAAAATTTTGTTTTGGAATAAAGTTATTTATATAATATAGCTACTGATATCTCCTTTTTAATTTTAGCATCAGGAATGTTTGAGAACTTTTAGGAATTATGCAAAGAAAAAATTGAATTATTTTTGTAGATTTGTAGATGTTAAGAAAAACAAAATTAAGGATAATTAGTATATTTTTGTTCGTACTTTTTCTAATTTTTATGTACTTATTGTAATTTAATCATCATTCTTTATACATATTCCTTATCTTTATGTAACAGAAAAATATTTAAGAAAGGCTCATAATCTAATTTTTTATAAAAAATATTTCTTTGCCGTATCTTCTTCGGGAAAGTAAACATCCCGAGAGAAAACTCAAAATTTTCAACACATCATTCAGAATTATTAAGGAGCATTACTAAGGCATGTTTAAAAACTTCATCTGTAAAAAAATATACTTACTTGCTCCTTCTTAATACACTATCATAGTAATTTTTCATAAATATCATAATAAAGCTTCTTTAATAACTCAGAAGTACATTTTTATAGCAAAAAAGAGGGGCATCAAGTACTTTGCGAAATAAAATGATTAAATAAATATTATTGTTATATATTTTCCTGCAAAAAATTATTTATTATGTCTTAAAACACTCTGTTTTAATTTGAGATATTTACAAAAATAAACAAAAGCACATATTTGAACTATTTTAATCAAACTAATTATCTTATAATATATTTGATAAAGAAGCAATTTTTTTATTGAAAGATTATATAATTTTCATCGAGGAAAGTAGTATACACATTTATATTTCCTTTTCATATTTGTAAATTATTTTTCAATTTTATTAAGATAAATTATGTTCTAAAGCTTTATACGATAAAAATTATAAGTTAGCTAATTAAAGGAATAGGGAAAACATTTTAATACACTAATGAATTTATATATATTTTTAACTTAAGAAATCACAGCTTGAACGTTTTATAATGCATATTTTCACAATAAACTAGCTATCTGCAATTAAAAAGTATTGAAATTTCTTTACTATTGAGTATCATCAAAATTTTAAATTGATTTCATTATTTACAATGCAAAAGTTTGAAAATTTGAAATAATTCTTACTGTCTCAATCTGAAATTTTCAATTTTCCGTTAAGAAAGGGCTTATTCAATATTCCGTTAAGAAAAGTCAAGTTTTGAAATAGTGTATTCCTTATAATATCTTTAATTTGAAATTTCAAAGAAAATCTTTTTTATCAATAACTAATTTACTTAGGCATTTCTAACATATTGTAAACATCAACTTTTAAATTTTTAGCAAATTTATTTTTAAAAAAAACTATCACAAGGCTTAGAAACATTACTCACTTTTACTGCGTTTAACTAAATTAAATTAAAATTGACTTTTTTATATAATTGACTTTTTTTTTTAAAAAAATAAATTGACTTTTTAAAATTGTATAATTTAGGGATATTTGAATATAAGAAAATCTATAATTTTGCTCTCTTATATGAATCTGAGGGTTCTTATTGTCTAGAAAATTGACAGTAAATTCAGCTGAAAACATTACAAAATTAATTCATAATTGGTTCCACCAGCAATAAAACATCCTACCTTATTATTTAAATTTAATCTCATGAAATGTAGTAAAAACGCTTGGACCAAGGGTCTTCAGATGAAGAAACTGAATTAAACACACAGAATCAATTGTTTTAGTTTCGAAGTTATAAATTAACGTTATCCTTAAATAGTAAATTAATTTCCTTATGTTAATAGCATGAATGTTAATTTCATAGCCTTACACTTAAATAGTTATGTTTACTATTTTACTTTACATTGTATTCCTTTACTATGGTAAAGACAATACAATAAGATTATATCAGTGATGTATTTGATCAATTTAAAATGTATCAGTTGCCAAAAAAAACAACTTTTTTGGCTATATATCAAATATGAATATTTTTAATTTATGTTAATATAATTTTGAAAGTATGGCAGATAACTACTGTAGAATGTGCTTTTTATTGGCTTGCTTAAAATTCTCATAAGAATTTCATTCAAACATTGTCATAAAATTATGTAACAAAATCAATTGCAGTACTTATTTTATAGATAACGAATGCCCTAATATTAATTATTTTTTCTTTTTAATGTGGAATTTTAAAAAAAATTAACTTGGATTAAATAACACAAGTAATTTTCCTTAGACAGTCTTTTTAAAGAAAAAAATGTGCAACACCTTTTAGGAGTTATTAGAATAAATATTTTACCTGGAATATTCTCCATTGCTTTTGGATTAATGAATTAAATTATTCTTATCATCTATATAACTAACCAATGTCATTGTTTATTTTATTTATTTCATATTTTATGTCTTCAAAATTTATGTACTTAATACCTTCAGAGTCTGTTCCCCATTTTTTTTTCACAGTTACATATATTTTACTTTTAATATGCTGTGGAAAAAAAGATCAAATATATATTCATAAAAATTAAATTTTTTTGATAGAATCAGAGGAACAATTTTTCAACTCATTATTGATGATAAATTACTTAAATTAATTAAAGTATAGTGTGAAATGAATGTAACCTTGTTAGTTCGCTTGTAAGCTTCAAAAATTGGATATTTTAAGGTTCCGTATAACTAAATCCGATATATTATATATATCGATAGATATATATATAATACATTCTATAGATATGTGATGATGATTAATGGGTGTAGAGATTTAGCTTCTTTAGGAAGAATATGACGTACAATTTTGTGCAATATTGTTTGTTATGCGGAATAATATTTCTTGTCATTATCAAACAGCAAGCATCTGCAGAATGTGCTATATATAATAAAACATGTCATTGAATCATTACCATATTTTTATGAAGATAAGGACTGTTATTAGTAAGACCTTATACAAAATCTATAGTTAATTTTAAAGAATGATGAATTTCTTGGTAAATAAATTTATTTCGTTTTTCCTATTCATGGTAAATAAAAAGGCTGGGATATGAATATCGTAGAAATAAACATCTTCAGTCCCATTTATATTTAATGATAATGATAAAAAAAGTTCATTTATGCACTGAAACAATCTTGAGTTATTTCAGAATATTAACCACTATTGAGAAAGTTGCATATTAATATATTAATAAATATCTAATTTTAAGAAAGAAAAGGTAACTTAAGCCCCTATATATATATAGTATATATATTTTTTCTGAAGACATATATATATATATATATATATATATATATATATATATATATATATATATACATATATATATACATATACATTTTGAATACATTTTCAAGATACATCAATAACATTTATTATTTATATTTTTTAATTACGTAACTTAAAAAATATTATAATACTGAATATTTCAAAAAAATCATTTTAATATCTAATAAAAATGTTTATAATTTTGTTAATGTAATTTACTAGAATATTTTCTTTCATTTAAAAATATGAATAAACATGAACAACTATTAAGTGACATATAATTATTTTCAAATACACTGATAACTACTCATATCATAAAATGGATTGGTTTTTTCAAAGCATAATATTACTAATATCACATTTCCTTGCAGAAACTTAAATTCAGTTTCATAATCATCTTTATTATGTAATAAGTAATTAATAGCAATCAAAATATTGATTTAAGGAAATGGCAGATAAAATGGTTGCATTTAAGGTTCATTATCTTAAATTGCTTTATTTATAATTTTGTATTAATTTTGCTATGAAATATAATTTGCGTCTTTTCAGAAACACATGTTAGATTATATGTGAAGCATATTGTCTCAGAAAAGGATTTTGCACATTACATGATATATTTTTCTATTTACATATTAAAAGAAATATGCTAAAGAGGTCATTAAAATATTAACATAAAATTAATATTTCAGGTGATATAAATTGATTTATACTTATTTTAAATGATAATTATATTGAATGAGAAATATTGTTGACCTTCATTTTTATGTGCAATATCCTTTTCATTTGAATACTGAGTAATAAATTTGTAAAATATCCATTCAATAATCTAAATGAAAGTCTCAAATGACATTAAGTTACCCTTTCGTTCCTGAGAAAAATTTATTCCTTTGAAGGTATACTTAATTGAAATTAAGGAAAATTAATGGCGTTAAACCGTGTTACAATTCAGGCTGCTGACATTTTCCAATGAATGAGAATCCAAAAAATCTCTTTTTAAATCTAATAATAAGATGCTTAAATCTCAATCTCTTTTTTAAAAATTACATTTTCTAGTTAGGCAAATATTTTCATTAAATGTTGTTTACATTTAACAACTGTTTGCTTACTACAATTTTGCGATTTTACTTAATACCAATTAAATATGTTGAATCTAAAATATATTTTAATTAAACTTCCATTAGTGTTATTTGTTTACAGATAATTTTAATAGGAATTAATGAAGAATGCCAATTTTCAGTGAGTTTTAGTTATTAATTATATGTCATACATTCTAGTTTTTTTTTACTTGTAAGTAATTTAATTAAAGTGATGTATTATTCCAATATTTTAAGTACATGTACTATTTCTTCATTTTATATTTAGTTTAAGTACAGTATACTTTTATATTTATAAAATGTACAAAGGATTAAGCTACTACTATTTTAGAAAACTTGGTAATAGCGAAAATGAATAACACTCATTTAAAAGAAAGTAACGCATTTTAATCGTTTTTTGTAAGCTAAAAGCCAACACTGAATTGAATGTATTTGATTATTTTAAAAATGAAAACCATTTAGTCAATTTTAAGTAATGGATCATTTTACTATCATGCATAAAAACATTACTAAAATATTACTTATACATTAACTTGAAATTTAATTTTTCTTTTAATATAACCTACTTCATAGTTGGTTTAATCTTTCGATGAATTAGGAATTTCTTTTTCTGTGAACATATAATTCTCAACATTTTAGAATTTCTTTTAATTTTACAGATGTATATTTCTTAACAAATATTTTCTCTATAAATTGACTTAATGGGAATTATCATGTTTAATAGGAGTTTTTGTTACAGTCAGTAAAAGTTAGTAATGAAATTATATTTAAAAAATTGTTATCATTTTAAGAAAAATTAAAATATAATTATCCGTACTTTTTTTCTGCATGAGTTAAATATTTCTTACATAATTTTTCTTTGCCCATGAACTTGATAGCTAATATTTAAAAATATTTAATACAAAGTGAACATAACTTTTAAGCTAATCACGTGTAATACATGTGCAGGAAAAGATATATTTAAGGCTTTTCACAGATTATTTTACACTAAAAGTTAAAGTGAGTTTTCTAATTTCTTTAAACACACTCTGACGAATATAATCATATTGAAATTTTAGTAATTTTAGAAAATAGATGTAAACCAAAAAATAAGGATTGTTACACAACTCTAAACAATTTTCTTTTGAAAACTATGATATAATTCTGAAATTAATGAATGGTAACAATTGCAGAATCATATAATAATATTTCAAATTATTCTTTTACTGCTCCTCATAATGTGTTACTTAAAGTACCTTTATCAGTAAATGGTATTAAAATGAAGAAAGAAGACATTCGAAAACATTGTGCATATTTAATTTTTAGAAATTGGACATGAATACTTCAAAATTTAAATTTAATATTTACAAATATTATTTCGTCAATGAACAAAGGCTCACTTAAGGTGAATATATAACTTTTGAATCTAATTTCTAAAAACATCTCATGTTATAAAAGGATCTTGATAGTTTTTAAGCTAACATTTAAGCAACTTTAAACTTAGCGGCTGAAAAGTTGGAAAAATATTTAGAAAGCTTAACTATCGATAAAATATGTTTTATTTATTGTTTATGAATACATTAATTTTATCCGTTTAGTCAGGAGATAGGTACAAATGAAATTAAAAATATCACATAAAGGGGGAATTAATTAATAGTTTTCTATTTTAAAGTGACATTATATTTAATATATTTTCAACAGGAAGCCAACTGTTAAGCATTCACTAGTAAAATCTATAAAAATATCTTAAAACCAAATATTTTTAGCATTGCAGTTTAAAAAAAATTGATTTTAATTGAAATATTTTAAATTGAATAATTTTCTAAAATAATGTAAAGGGGGCCAAACTGTTGTTACAAATATAAACTACCATGAGTAATAATCATGACTGCTAGATTCTAAAGCAATAAAATAATTTTATTTTATATTACAGTTTTTATATAAAGTTTCTGATATTATATTCTTTTGTAATAATATCATGCTTTAAAAGTTTGAAGGAAAGTTGTCATTATGAAAATGGCTTGTAAATATATACTAAACTAAAATCAAAATTCAAGAAAATTTAAAAATATTGCATACTATTTAACTCATTTTATAAAATAAAGGGAGAAAAAGTTACCATATTTATATTATATACATATTTTTTAAAGTTGCATTTATCGGCAAAATATGAGCAATTCTATACATCCACAGTTATTTAACTTATTTTTTTTCAATATATTGTAAATTTAAATGAAAATGTTATGATATATTTAAAGAAAAAATACTAATTATATACTTGTATTTCTATTTTGAGCTAATTTTAATTTTAAAATATTGAAACGAAATTCTTAAAAACTCATTACAAAAATATTAAAATGTTATTCACTTAATCTTAAGACAAATATTAAAATTTGTTTTTGAAATTGTTACTGGAAAACCTTTTGATTTAATCCTATTATATAAGAATCAATTCTCAAATTAATCAAATTTTCAAATTAATCAAATTTTTATTAAAATATTATAAATATAAAGAATATATCGTTATTTATTGAGCAAACATAAACATATTACAAAAAATATGGCGATCTTAATTTCTTATATATTTAAATAAATTTCTTAAGTATTTACTATCACAAATATTCTTTTAAATAGGTAATATTTATAGAAGATACAAAATTTTTCCTAATAATCTACAAAAGCTGTTCCTGCAAAAATAAATTTAATGTTAAGTAATATGCGTAAAAAATAATTAAAGTATACATAAATAAATATTGACACCAATTAATAATACTAAGTAATATTAATATTGTTTGGTTAATTATAGTAAAATTCCAAAGATAAGCTAATATAATGGTCAAGAATATACTCTTTAATCTTTAGATTTTAGAAGCAAACACAAGAGTTTCATATAATGTCTCTGATGTCTTAAGACTGATTATTCATTTCGGAAGAAATTTAATTAAGTATGATAGACTTCATTAGTTTTCTGTCTTAAGTACTTTAAGCAACATTATTAAGTTGACTTATACATTGCATAATTTAATTTATTAAAATTCTATCATGTGTCAATATTCTCTAAAAAAGTAATTCTAAAATCTTTGCTAAAATTATACATTTTTATCTAATTAATTTTAAAATCTAAGGCAAATTAAAAAGAAAATAAATGCATAAAATTATTTCTATTTCTGAAAATTTTTAACGTTGAACAAAACGGAAAATATTATTTTTGAAATTAAATTTAAAAAAATATTTTTTCCTTTACTTGAATATAGTGCAACTTTGAAATACATCCTTTAAACAAAAAAAATAATAATTAGATATCTTAATAGGAATAGACTCAAAACAGATGACTTATATGCATGATTTGATATGGTCGGTTTTTAATCATATATTTCAATTAACATATAAATAATGAATGAAAAGCATAAAATAATGCTTAACTTTTTGCATGTAAATTAATTCGTACATACATTTTTACATCTTATTAATAATTAACAATTTATTTATTTATTTTTACTCTTCCTGCACACATGAATTTATTAAAGACCAATAAACTATATGAAGGTTTCATTGCATTTAATCATAAATGTTAAGATTACGGTACTCATAGCAATTTATATTTAAGAATAGTATTTCACTACTACAGTGTTTTTTTTTATTATTTTGATATTTTTAGTTTCATTCAAAAATAAATTAGTTATGGAAAACACATGTCATCATAAATTGATTTTATGTATTCATATCAATGTTTGCTTAGTAATTAATCTAAAATGTAGCAAAAATAGATTATCATAAATTCTGAAGAGAAAGAAAAACACTTTTAATCAATGATATTTAATTAATTTTTAGAATGAAAAATATTTAAGCATTTAATCGTTAAAAATGTATTTTACTACAAGATTGATAAAAAAAGTCTTTTTAAAATTTTAAACAAAATGTAAAGCTTGCACTCTAATTTAAATAAAAAGTTTATATTCTTTACTATAGAATATCTTTATATATTTTGATATTATTGGCCACAAAATTTAATGTTTTTCTTTATAAAGCATATTTTTTATTGCTATGAAGTAAACTTAAATAGAGCAAAATGCATTTTTTATTAATTAGTTTATAAAATTATACCAATTTTTATATTAAATGTCTTTAATCTATAGTTTTTGATTTCATTTAAAAACACTCATTCCTCAAAAAATCCCATTACAAAATACATTATCAAAAATAATAGAATCATACAAAATCAATTCAAGGTAATTTTTTCGCCTTTATGATATCTAGAAGCAATATATAGTATCAAAACTTAATGAAAAAACTTATTTTAAGATAACTATCTGCTAGTTTTATTTCTGAAGCATCTGTGGCAGAAAAAAGATATAAAGAGTATATTTTGAACTTTAGCATTTAGTTTATCTCAGTATATAAGCATTCAAGTTGCTATAATTTATTTTGATTAGAAATTTAAGAAATCTAAAAAAAGTTTAGAAAATAATTATAGGATATAAAATTATCAAACTTTGTACCTAGGAAGTATGTAAACTTTAGAAAGTATTGATATGTATTAGACAGAGTGACTATGCAAACAAAATCACATAAGATGTGCTTAGTATTCATTACATAATACATACATAGATATTTTTGCATTACAAATGTAACTTTTCTTCAATAATTAGTTTTTATCTAGTACAAATATAAAATTATTTAAAACTAATTTGAACATATTTTTATTTACTAAAGACTAAAACATTTATTACACTAATCAAATAATTAATTTCATAAAATCACATTAAAATTTAATAAATAAAATGTATTTTTGAAACACACGTATTAAAATGTATGTAATATCTTAAAAATATTATTATTAATAAAACTTCATTTAATAATTTGTCTACAAAATTAAAACATTCAAATGTTTTCATTTTAATACATAAAAGATAAATATGCCAATTTGACAATGCTGTATGAACACTAATATTCCGATAACATTGGAGAAAGGTCACCACTTGACTTTCTCTATCAGTACAATTAAAATTCCAACTTACCATTAATAATATCAATAACTTAATGCGAAAATTCTAAATTTTGTCACTGATAGAAATTGAAAACATATTCATTGCAGTCAATATATCTCGCATCAAGTATACAAATAAAACCAAAAAGAGAAATAGATGCATTATGTTTTAGAAAAGAAGTTAATATTTTAAAGATATAAATTATTTTCCGTTCTTCTGAACATGATAAGTTCAACTTTTATAAATTTATATTGTACGCAATATATCTATCTATCTATCTATCTATCTATATATATATATATATATATATAATATATATATATATATTATATATATATATATATATATATATATATATATATATATATATATATATATATATATATATATATATATATATATATATATATATATATATATATATATATATATATATATATATATATATATATATATATATATATATATATATATATACAAGCTGACCCAGCCACGCGTTGCAGTGGCTGAGTTTTTATAGTACATTGAATCAATTTTTTACTAATTCTTGGGTATAATCAAATTAATATTTTCTAAAAATATTTATAGGTTTATTCATATGAGATTAAAAATAAAACGTTTCGCAAAAATTTAAAAGTAATAGGTAAAGTATCGAAATTTTGAAATTAAGTACAAACCAACATATACTTTCTGAATTTACATTTTATTCATTTTATATTAAATTATAGTTTGTAATTAGTGACTTACTTTTATAAAATTTACTATATAAATTAAAAACATCTGAAAATAAATTATTATAAATGAGGTAGATAACATTGACATCGAACTATTATTTTTTCAATTTTAAATTAATAAAATTAAAATTATCTAAGTACTACTTTGTGTACAACATTCCTGGTTAACCTGTCTTTCGCTAACACGAAGAGATTTGATGGTTTTCCTACACGTGAGCAGGCAACATATAGCTGTCCATGTGAGAAACATGTGTTTTCCAAATCCAAACCACAAATAGACATTGTTTGGCCTTGAGATTTATTTATGGTCATCGCAAAAGCTAAACAAATCGGAAATTAGAGCCTTTTATAAACGGTATTGGAGATTCTGACGCTATCAGTGGAATACGTGGAAACAGGACGATATCTCCTTTAAATTTTTCCGTCAAAATTGTTGCTTAGAAAATATTTTCTGTCATTTCTTTTATGACTAAGCGTGTACCGTTACATAATTGAGGTGGGTTTAAATTACGTAGAAGAATAATTGGTGAACCAATTTTCAATTGAAGATTATGTGGTGGCATTCCTGGCATATCCAGAGAATACAAAAATTCAGTTGGAAAGTTTACGGCTTCGTTTTCATCAATAACTGTGTCGATTGATTTAAGAGACATCAAATCACCGGGCAACATCTGTTGTATATTGAAGTTAATTTCGTTGGCATCAAAGTTTCTTGCTGTCAAAATAGCACGATTACAGAACCAATTATCAAATTATAAAAGAAAAATAAAAAATAAAAGTCTATAAAGAAATACTTACATGTTTTCGAGGTGGTATGAAAATTAGTAGAGAAAATCAACAATAAATAAAATTTTATTTTACTATTTATAATATTAAAAATATTCAAATTGAACACTACACAATAATAACACAATACAAAGTATAATTATAAAAATGATTCACGAAAAATTGTTACAGTATGATTATACATCATGAAAATATATGTAAATTCTATATTCAACTACGCGCTTGCGCGCGCATGCTAATTTACTCTGGGAGATACTATAATCAAGAAAAATAAACACGTCGCCATCTGCCGAATACCTGTGCAACTTAGATGCTAAATCACCTACTATTTGGAATTTATAGAACTAACTGATAAATAAACACTAATATCGTATAATAAATATTGAGATCAATAATTAAGAGATAGAAACTATTCTATCTTTTAAGTTGGACCACATTATAAATGGTTACAAAATTTTATCAAAATCGGTTCAGTAGTTTCGGAGTTTATCGCGAACATACATCATGACACACGAAATTTTTATGTATATAGAATTGCTGACCCAGCCACGCGTTGCAGTGGCTGAGTTTTTATAATACATTGAATCAATTTTTTACTAATTCTTGGGTATAATCAAATTAATATTTTCTAAAAATATTTAAATAGGTTCATTCATAGGAGATTAAAAATAAAACGTTTCACCAAAATTTAAAAGTAATAGGTAAAGTATCGAAATTTTGAAATTAAGCATAAATCAACATATACTTTCTGAATTTACATTTTATTCATCTTATATTAAATTATAGTTTGTAATTAGTGACTTACTCTTATAAAATATACTATATAAATTAAAAACATCTAAAAATAAATTGTTATAAATGAGGTAGATAACATGGACATAGAACTATTACTTTTTCAATTTTAAATTATTAAAACTAAAAAATTTTTCCGCGGCATTATACTGAAATAAAAAAATATTAAAAGAATTTATCATTTGAATAAATAAATTAGATCCAAATGTACTGCTGAATTAATTAATAATTATCAAATTATAAAATAAAAATAATAAAAGGCTATCGAGAAATACTTACATGTTTTCGAGGTGGTAGGAAAATTAGTAGAGAAAAACAGTAATAAATAAAATTTTATTTTACTATTTATAATATTAAAAATATTCAAACTGAACACTGCACAATAATAACACAATACAAAGTATAATTATGAAAATGATTCACGAAAAATTGTTATAGTATGATTATACATCATGAAAATATTTGTAAATTCTATATTTAACCACGCGCTTGCGCGCGCACGTTAATTTTCTCGAAGATGGTATAATCTAGAAAAATAAACACGTCGCCATCTGCCTGCATCACCTGTGCAACTTAGATGCTAAATTACCATCTATTAGGAACTTACAGAACTAACCAATAAATAAACACTAATGTCGTATAATAAATATTGAGATCAATAATTAAGAGATAAAAACTATTCTATCTTTTAAGTTGGACCATATTATAAATGATTACAAAATTTTATCAAAATCCGTTCAGTAGTTTCGGAGTTTTTCGGGAACATACATACGTGACACGATATATATATATATATATATATATATATATATATATATATATATATATAACCAACATTAGTTTTATCCTATCAGTTGCCCTACCCAGATAAGTATTGTGTTTTAATTGAATAATATACTTTATATTAAAAAATATAACAAAAAGAATTCTCTAATTTGAGTACGTCGACCACCCTGTCACGTTATAAAATTTAACAAAACATGTGTCAGTTATCATTATTGCAATTTTCTAGAGCAGAATATAATTTTATTATGTACGGTGGTAATTAAATCACAAAAAGTTTGAAATTAAGTGTATCATATCAATTTTTTGCTTGTTCGTTATTATTAGTAATCTTGGGAGAATATGTAATGACACTGTTTTTGTTGCCTGTTATCAATGAGATTCTAGTCTATAAATATTTAACAATACTTTTGCTTCGAAATAGAGGAACTATTTGTTACGTTTGTCAGATTTGCAAGCTATATTCAAGAAACCATTGAGCAAAAAGTTTTTATTACCTTTTTTGCGA
Organism: Latrodectus hesperus; assembly: GCA_037975125.1. Classification (NCBI taxonomy): domain Eukaryota; kingdom Metazoa; phylum Arthropoda; class Arachnida; order Araneae; family Theridiidae; genus Latrodectus; species Latrodectus hesperus. The sequence goes on from CM075853.1 coordinate 45,509,337, forward strand.
TTATTACATTATTGTTTCGTTTGAACTAACTTAATTTCCACATTTTTTTGATTGTACACACATTATTTTCAACAATCATCGCTTCTACTTAGACGTAATATATCTATGTTACATAAATATTTTACTGAATAATTTACTAAAAAGATATTTCCACTTCCTTATGCATAAAATTGTTTTTATTTTTAAGATGTTGATTTACTGATAAATTTAAGTTTCTTAAGAAGTGAAATTTCATCTACTCTTATAAAATATTTCTAAGGAGAGCTCAGAAAGATTTTATCTCGTTATAAATGATTTAAGTGTTTTATTTTTTATTTTGTAAGGTTTTATTTCAAATGAAAGAAGTCTTATCAATTAAATATTGGCATACTGAGAATCAATTTTATCAATAAAATATAAGAATAAAATCATTTGTAGTCTTTATGAGATTTCATAGCCTTATTTTACAATAAATTACATTCTATAACCTACATGTGTTAAATTTTTATTTTTGAGATAAAATAAAATATGTGCTATCAAGATTTTAAAAAAATTAAATAAAGGCATTAATAAATGAAATGCTCCTAAATTTTTACCACCAGAATCTAATTTAGTGCGTAATAAATTTTACTCAAAGCATCATGTTTGAGCTAATGAAAACTGTTATATCTCTGTAAAAATAAAAATAAAAAAATTTCCTAATAAGGAAGAAGTATCTTAAGTAAGTAAATCAAATAATTTCGTAGTTTAATTGGCACAGATGCCATATAATCCAGGATGCCAATTTCTCCTTTTTTGGCGATGAAGAAATGTTACCAAGATGACGTATTGTGAGATACTCGATGACATAACAGAGTTGCCAAAATAGAATTTTCGGCATAATTTCAATTGGTCTTTATATCTACGACGTAAGAAAAGACAATTTGCCAGATATAAAAGAAAATCCGATAAAAAATCATTAAACTCATAATTTGTCATCCTGGGTTATAGGTAATATGTGCCTTTTAATTTTTGATGTGAAGGAAATAAACCCCATAAAATATTAATTATTTATATAATTTTTGCTTATATTCATTATCTTGAAAATTACTTTAAATACTCCTTTCAACAATATGAAATATTCAGATTTATTTTATATTTTGTCATGTTATCACAAACTATACAGTCCTTAAAAACAAAACTCTTATTGTGTTCCTGGCTTATAACAAATCAAAGAAGCAACAGAAAACAAGCAAAGCAAAAATGAAAAAATCAAAGAAATAACTACAAAATGCTTACATTGAAGATATATTCAATAGTATATATTGGAGTTTTAGCAATGAAATGATGTATTGTGGTTTTTCTCTAATCCCGGTAATATTTAAGGCATTATAAAAAATTGGAAATTTATTGAAATATAAACATTTTATAAACTTTATACTTTCAAAATTTTTTCAAAGAATATTCCGCATTGAGATGTGTATTATGATATTAATAAAATGACTAATAAAATATTTTTAGTATTGGCATTGCTGATTTGAAATTAAAAATCGGGTATTCTGAATAATTCAAACAACTGTGTCAAATTAAAAACATTTTTGCAGTTTACACATATAATATTTTTATTAAATGTTTCTCATTCACAACTTCTGAGTACTATTTTGTTTGCTTTCTATTTTAGTTAAAATTTATATAAAGAATGATGCTGAATTATTTTTCAAGAGGAAGTGGAATTGTCTACAAGTCAACGTGTAGCAAAAATTTAGCCTTATTATTTTGATTATTAAGCTTGCCTTTATAAGAGCTTTTTAATGTTTTAATTAAAAAAAAGTGAAGCTGCAAATGGCAAAACAATTCATAACAGAAACTGATTTGCTTTAATAAAGAATCTTATCACGCAGCTATTACAAAAATCAATATTTCCACAAGACACGTTTTATCATATATGTTTATATAATAATGTAATGAAATTCATTTTTTAATAAAGGAAAATATGTCACGCAAACATTGCATTACTAGTAAAGATTGTTTCCATTAAAGTTTCAAAATATTTCAAATTATTCCCGTTTCATAAGAATTTGCATTGATATCAAAGAACAGCATCATTCGATAATCTCAAACTAATTTAAGTAAACAGAAGATAACAGAAAGATGTGCTGCTAATGGATAAAATTAGAGAAGTATTAGAATGCATGATGAAACAGTTCAAGTAATTCGGTATTCTAATATTCTCCCTAGTTTAACTATTAATTAGCACACACAATGATTCAAATGAAATTTACTGTCTAAAATATATTCATATTTGCATTTTTTTTATAATTAGAGAGGTAATGTTTTCAAAGTTTTCAAATTTAAATTTTAATTTTGCACTATTTTGCGTACGTTCCTTAAATAACATGCAAAAAATTCATACCAAAGCGAATAATAATTTGTTTTTTATATTTATACTTATTTCATGCTAATATTACCAAACTATGTTCAAAAGATGAAAAGATTCATGAAGAAATAAGTGAGATGGAAACGTCAAAATGAAAAAAAAATAGAATGCAATGATTAATTGTCCAATTATTTGTTTTGTTGAAAATATGGCTATTATTAGTGTACTTATTGGTATAAAAAATACATTTTCATGCAGATAAAGCTTTTAGAAACAATATTTTGTTTTTAGAGTAACATTTATCATTTTTTGTGGTCTGCTCGAAATATAATTCTTTTAAAAAATTACACTCTGATATTATTATCTATGAAAAATTAGAAAGATTTCGATAATTATCACTTTCTTTTTTTAAGTAGAAATATGTTTGTTATGATTTCTCTTTATGCTATTTAAAAAAGTTTTCTATATTAATAGAAAACTTTCATATTTCTTTTGTTAATTCGATTTTTCTTCTAAACCACCAATATATTAAGTAGATTAACAATTATTACATAAATTATTTTTGCTAACTGCTCCAATATTTAATACAAAAACGTCATGTTATATAAATAATTATGATAAGCTTAGATGAAATTAAGTATTAAAAATTTATTTTCCTTTATTCATTATAATGAAATCCTCAGAGGGAGAAATCGTTAAACTTTACATACATATTATAAAATTATTATTAAGTACTAAATTTAGATAAAATATGACAACATTTATAATTCAATAGATTTCTGAACATAAAAAAACTGATACCATTTTTTAGGCAAATATTTTCAAAAGCTTAAGTGTTTAATTATTTATTTCTGCATTATTTGAAACAAAAACAAATTTATGATCACCTTATATTTGTGGGATAGACATTAATAATTAAAACTTTATTGAGAAATTCAAATCATCATACCATTAGTATATGAATCAATAGTATATAAATGCTAAAAATATGTAAAACTGAATATAACTCGATAAAGTAGTGCCAATATCTGCTTTGAATAATTATTTATTTGTAAAATTAAATTTCTACTAACTACAAATTAAATTTTTGTAACTACCACTGGTAGCTGTGTTATGATAATGATAAAAAGTTGTAAGAATTTATGTTACAAAATACTAAGCAGATATACACATTGATATTTAAAAAAATATATTTAAGTAAATTTAATGAATTATAAAGTATTATTAATACACACACAATTCTATTGTTTTTAAATTATATTAATGAAAGTAATGTCTAATGATGATGATAAATATATCTTGTTAACTTTTCAATGTAAATATTTAGGATACAGATTTTAATCACTAGCATAAATGTCAAAGAAAGAGAAGGCAAACTATACATAAACAAAAAGTAAAAACAACAGAGAAAGAATATAAGCACATTTTTTGGCAGTAATGCTATTACCAAATGATTTTGCTGTATAATCTATTTCAACATTTATATTTTTTAAAATTAGCTCTTAATTTTAAGTTTCAAAACGCTATTTTATGTGTTCCTATTTTTCAGAATTTAAATTAACTGAAAGAAATAAAAAAAAATCATAAATAATTATTAATGCTTAGCTTTGTTCCTAAATTCAAATGTTTATTGATTTCCAATTTGCAATTATATTTACAAAATTAAAATATGTATCATTGAAAACATTTGAAAATATAGTTCCTCATTAAATCTTAAATGAAAAATCATTTTAAATTATAATTTTTCACGTTAGTTTTCACTTAAAAATGAACTTATTTTGTTGCGTTAAGTGAATGCCATACACTAAGAAAATTTATTTTGATATTTTATAATTTTTACGTTTCGTATAATTTAAATTTAATGAAAGAGTTTAAATGAAATTGTAACAAAATGTAATGTTCTAAAGTAAATACTAAAAACATTTTTACATACTTTATCCTTGAAATTTTAAGACATAAAAGAAAAATGATAAAATATTCTTAATAAGAAAAAATTACATTTATAATTTAATGATAATAGGGCAAACTACTTGTCTTAAAATATTTTTTTTAATTTTTGTTGGCTAATCAAACAAATTTTTATTTTCCAATCAATGATCAATCTGAACTTCATCCAATTTTCTGTAAATAGTTAGATTTTTTCACCAATAACGAATACTGTAATTTATTTCTTACAAATGGAGTGTAGAAAAAAATTTTATGTATTAAAAAATCAAATTCAAAAGGTGTAAATATCAACAAAATAATGAAAAAAATGGTAAATGAAACATGCTTACAAATATTATAACAAATTGTGTGGAAATTTAGATTCAAGATATGATAAAATTAACAATTTATTTCTGAAGTGCATATAAAATTGTAAATATGTACCTAATTTATTTATAAGTTAATTGTAGATTATGTAAGTAAGAGCGAAATATTTTTTGCCTATTATCTACTTAAATTAATCTAACACGGTGAAAGCATATTTTAGAGCAATGCAGTTAATTAAAGGATTTTTATGACTTGTTCTACAAAGAATTTATCATTGATAAAAAAAATGCAAACACCTTTGAGAACTCTGTGTTCATCGTAAAAGGAAAAAATGAATTAAAATTATTGATTTTACCTCATCTTTATTCCCTTATGCTAATCTAATATTCGGCATCAATAAAAAAATTAATGCAGGAGAAAAGTATCAGTAAAATTATTTGAAGTCCAAGAGTTACCTTAATTAAATAGCTGGAATACAGTTTTACTATTTATATGATTGGGAACGTGGGTTATAGTACGTTAATAGTAGAACCATTTTGTTCGAAATCGGAAGCATTTATTTCATAAATGTTTGTCAAATTTGTTGCTCAGAAGTTTTCAGCTGAAATAGTGTTTGCTGTATAGTGTAAGAGCTGAATTTTCTTTAAATATTTATTCTACTTAATTAAAATAATGTTTTATTAAGAAATAAGGTATTTATATAATAATTCTATACTCCGAATTCTTGCATTCAGAGAAAATCAATTAAA